>JANJYP010055232.1:0-26847 GCA_024605115.1 Rastrelliger brachysoma
GCCATTGACAAGAGCTGTGAAGGAGGACAAAGTTCATGTTGAGTGGGCACAAATACCTGGTGGGGGGATTTTCCCCTGCTGTGACATGCAGCATGCCTGTGTAATAGCTTCACACAGTCAGTAGGCTAAGCATTATCTTGTGTGAGGCTTTTCTGAGGCTTTTGTCTGCGAATGTTCTTGTTAAAGCACATCATGTGTTGTGATCTTTCATTGTAGGTCTATAGGCTACCTTTCGAATTTTCTTAATGAAAAGCAAAATTTTCTTTAAAAAAGTCATTGAGCAAAGGATGTTTTTTTGATTTCCCCATTTTCATACATTGATATGTTGTTTCACAAAAAACACAAAGTCATCTTTGTTTCTTGTCTTTATTTACATATTTGGTACTGAGATAATCTAAAAATAAGGAAAAGTAATCATAATTAATTATAAGTGTGTTACTTGGATTAGGTAGCTGACTGCATTTTTAACAGATAATTAGTAACTGTATCAGAGTACATTAACTGCCTACCCTCACTTTGAACCATCTCTGTCCTAGATGCTCCTCGTGTGGAGATTATCCACTCTCTTGCAGTCCCACAGGAGGGTCAGTACTTAAAGCTGGAGTGTGTGTCCAAAGGAAACCCCTCGTAAGTCACTCAAATTTTGTTGCTAGTGTGTATTTTATATAATCCATCAGACAGATGCTGATATGTTACATGCCTTGTGTCTCTTTTTCTTTTTCTCACCTCACAGGCCAGATCCTGTGATGTGGACAAAAGATGGGGGTGAACTTCCTGACCTGGACAGGATGATTGTAGAGGGGAGAGAGCTCACCTTTACTTCACTCAACAAGACAGACAATGGCACCTACCGCTGTGAAGCCACCAACCACCTAGGGACCAGCAGTGCTGAATATGTACTCTACGTCTATGGTGAGTTCAGAGGAAAGGCTTAATTGGATAAATTGAGTAGTTCATACTTGATACTTGATAAAGGAGGAAAAAATCTGCTAGATAATATTTTGGACTCCAATAATGCTACATATAAATAGCGTTAAGTAAAAACCTCACAGGCACAAACTCCTGATCTGCATTCTGTATCAGTGCTAAGACCGATTAGTGGTACCATCCCTCACAGGGAGAATAAGGGCCTCAGGTGACACAAATGCCACCAACGCCTTTCCTTAAATAAACCTTCGTCCCAGATCCTCCACACACATGCTCTCTCTCACACTCACACCAGTAGGGAAATGTGTGAGGGAGGCAGAATTCAGTGCTGCATTGTCAGGAATATTACCAGGAAGGATAAATAATTCCTAGCAACACCAGAGGAGGTGGAGGATAATAATCCTCAGTGTCATGAAAACAGATAGCTCTTCTTCTTTTCCTGTTTCTCAACTGCTATTAGTCTCTTGGCATTAGGTAATAATGCTTTATAAACAAGTAGAGCAGTGACATATCTCTTTTCACTTTTTTAGGAACTTTGACAGAGTGTGATGAGAGACAAAAAAGGCAGGCAGTTTTTGGCCAGAGGAACCATCCAACTGGAGGCAAAAGATAATTTCCCTAAGTGGATCAATAAAATATTTCAATATTAATATTATATGCACCTGGTGAAGGGAAGTTTCATTTTGTTTCTTATTTAAAAGCAAGCATAATCTTAAAAAAAAGGAGAGAATAAACCTCTCAGGTGCAGACAGATATGCTTTGCCAGAGCAATAGCGATTTCTAATATGGACCTGACTGTCCTTGGTGGGTGTACAGTAATAACCAGATGTGGAGCTGTTGATGGATGCAACCAAGGTTTCCATCAATAGTTCATGAAGTGCTTTCTGCTGGTCCTACTCAAGGACACAACATGTGGAAATCTCAGGAATGTTAAAAAAGCTATGTTTCATCTTGTTTAATTGTGCTTTGAACAAGAAAAACATCCTACTATAAAGTTCAATTTCATCATTAGATGATACACATAAATCACTTAATTGTATGTACCCTAATACAGTGATTTATTGCATTTAATGAATTTAGACCCTCTAAAGTAAGAGCAAATTTATACTGTCTGTATCCATATTGCTGCTATGGGTCGATGATATAAATTTTGTCTGCACATGTCTGCAAGGAATGTACAGTATGTGCTGATAGATATGCATGAAGACATGTATGTAAACCAACGCAGTGAGGGGAAAATATAGTCCTAAAACAGATATGGTTTTACTTATACTACATTGTGGTCTGCATACGTGGATGTATACACACACATTCATCACAAATTGCATATATATATATATATATATATATATATATATGTGTGTGTGTGTGTGTGGGTGTGTGTGTGTGTGTGTGTGTGTGTGTGTGTCTGTAAGTATTGTATGTATATCCAAAGTCTGATATAGCTTACATACCATAAAGTTGAATCTACAATATAGTAGGACCACGTTCATGTTTGCCTTACAGATATTCTCCAAAGACTGAAAGCATGATTGTTGTTAAGAGTCTTTGAAACCATTTTAAAAAACTACTGTGACTGTAATTTTTGAGGCAGAGAAACATTTTATACAGTCCAATAATGTGTCTCATCAAATTGTTTTTAATAGTTTTTGGACAACTGAGGTCTATGGCAGAGAGGAATAAGATATACTGTAAGGCTTTGGATACACATGCAATAGTACTGTCAGTAGGATTGATTTTGTTGTTGATTTGGCTCTGCAAACCCGATTTGTTGACAATAAGAATAATATAGAAAATTATCAGACATATCCTTTAAAGCAAATAATTTATATCACACCTACCATCTTTGCTTTCAAAGGCACAAAACAGGACAAGCACTGAGGACTCATATATAGCACATGATAATTTTGAGCTGAGGGAGATGTGTTTTTCTCTCAAGCAGAATTCTCATCCAGGTAAACTGGGAAGTAATTGCAGTGTCTGCCCTTGTCTGAATTTGATATCAACACCAGTTAATTTAGCATTGTTAGAAAAATGTCAGAATATTGATTAGGCTTGCTGAAAGATAAATTAAGAAATTATCTTCTTTGATAATGTATGGGTCCACTAAAATAGGCCTATCACAGCACATTATTAGTTAAACAGCAAAAATGTTCATGACATATATCTGAGATTTTGCACTTTCTGCCTAATTGCAGTGCATATTTTATGGAGGTTTAATTAGTGTGATTGTCCTACATGCCATGATGTCTGTGTGCACCTAACAGTTTCTTCAAATGCCAGCCAAATGGAACAACAAGACTAACCAATGCACTTAATGGCAGTGATGTTGTTAAACTGACAAATTTTGCACCACGAAAAAGGGAACTGGGCATCGGAGGGTCAAAGAGTCTTATCCAGATTCATTACTTGTTCCTTTGAAATGGCACCCAGTCTGTTCTTACCCTTCATTAGTGATTAGCACATCTTTTAGCCTTTCACTATTACAGCCATAATTCTTAGAAAATACCTTTTTAATGGTTCCTCTGCAACAAGGAAATGGCTTCTCTCTTCCCTCTTTCTGCAAGACATGCATTTAGCTACTTGGTGATTCACACTAAGGCTGAAATGTCACTGAGACACCCAAGACAGTTGGCCCTGAGAAAGAGTACCATATCCAATTAAAAGCCTCTAGCTCGCCATAAAAATCAGAGTGACATAAACATAAAAGCCAAGGTGGTAGTGTAACCTCATTAACTTTGTCACATAATGTTTCAGTTCAATTTTTCCTGTTACTTTAACTTGTGACAGTGAGAAACATTATGTTGGATGAAGCACTTTCCCCATTACCCTGTAGTGAGAAGTCAAAAACTTAGATAGCTTTGCTACCTTTTTTATCCTAAAATCATCCTTGTAAACATGGATAATTGGCACAGATCATTTGTCAAAACACCTTCTCCATTTGGTATGTGCCAGCTTTCTTCATTCTCCTACATTGAGAGGTTCCCAGCAAGATTTATCTTCATCTACATCAGCCAGCATGAGCAGATTTGAGGTTAATCCTGTTCTCTTGCTACAGATATAACCCTCACATTCAAAGATAGAGTATTTTAAATCATAATGAAAAGAAAAATGTGGAGCATCGGGACTCTAACATCACATAAAGACAACTTGCAACATTTTTTTTTCTGTGCTAATCTGTAAATATTGCATTACTCTTTTTCAGCTTTTGCCTAAAAAAGACCCACAGGCTACTCTCACACATGCTGGAACATGTAGATAAATACCAGTGCCTTGTTCTAGATGACAGTGCACCTGTCATCTAGAACTTTATATGCTTAATGGTTATGACAAAAGGGTAAGTATGAGACATTGAGCTATTTATGTCTCTTCGAATATGGCTTATGTGAATGCTGATCCAAAGAAAATGATTAAAAACAATCATGTGAGAGATTTTAAAAGTGCATGAATGATTGTCATTTAAGGTAAATAAATTAATGTAAATAAATTGCACAGAAAAACACAAGATACAAATTAATGATTCGTGTAATGCTCTTTTTTGAATTTGCAACAATTAAAATCCACAGAAGAGCATTAGCAATGCTTGATTTAATGTATTTTATGTTCTGCGTCATTTTGCATCAACAGTGATTTGTTATTGCACTTTAAAAGGTACATGTTTTTAGCAATCTTACATTACTTACACCCTGTTTTGTCTTACACCAGTGTGTGTTCCCCTGTTGCAGTCTCTAACTTCCACCACATGAATTCAGCTTTTTTTTTTGTTGTTGTATTTTTTTTTTGTGTCTGTCTGTCCCCTCCACCAGACGTCCCCACCACCTTGCCTCCATCCACCACTCCCCCCCTACATCCAATCCTACCAGACCCTACTGATCTATTAGGCACCCACGCCTCAGACCCCACAGTCACTGGCAACAGAGGTACAGTACCACCCAACGCATCTCCACTATACCCGCTCAGCATGCTATATTCCGATTTCACTCTTTTATGTCCTACTCTTCTGTCATATTACTTCACTGCCTCAAGCTTCAGCATCCCCATCTTATGTGGACATACTGAGGAACTGAGACTCTGAGAATGGGAAAAAATATGCACAATAATGATTACTGGGACAGGTTTTTCTGCCTGTTTTTTGATACTGCGTTTTGTTTGTGTTTTCACATTAAGGATATTATTTAGATTTTCTAAGTCTCCACATCATTGTATTCAAAAAGAGTCTAACTGTCCAAATACTCAATCCACTGTCCCCGTGACATTTCAGAAGACTTCAGTACTTCTGTGGCTTGAAACCTCAAAGAAGCAAATGTCATGTCCAACTGAAAATGTCTGGCCACTTGAGATGTCTCATCATGACTCCTAATTCTGGGTTAAAAACTTGAGAGTTCTGACTTGAAAGCTGTTTTTCAGAATTAGAATATTGGACATCTTACTGTGTATTTTGTGTTTTTAGGGAATCAATTTCTGATGAGTATGAATGTTGTTGATATAATCCTCCATTATAATATAAAATATGAATAATGGGATGATACTGTATCTATAATAAGGCTGAAAAATAAATGTTAAGAGAGGTATAAAATGCTATCTTTTCTCAAATTTCAGTGATCCCTCCTTTCTGCACAGACTGATGACATGCACAAAGTTATAGTATATAAAAGTATATATAGTTTATAGTACAAACAAAATTTAAAATCAGTGATGTGTGTTTAAGTTTGTATAGCAAGGCCTCCATGTCAGTCCACGTGTAGTCCCCAATTGTGGTATTGTCACAGTATTGTCAGAATGAGACATTTTGTCAGGTGCAGTCAGAGAGGTTAGGTGTAATGGTCGGGTGTGTATGGAAAGCAGAGGTGAAGGACTTGACATGCTGACCTGGGGCTACAAACACTGGCTCCTGGGAAGTGGAATATCACGTCTCTTATGAGGAAGAAGGTACAGCTACAGTAGGATATGGAGCGATACCAGATACATACAGTATACCTCTGAGAGAACTTTTGTTCAATCCTATGTGAGGTTGGGGACATGGTATTTGAGTGGGCCGTGTTCCAATTCTCCATTGTGGAGGCAGCTGCTCCAAGTTGTAGCCAGAAGGTCACTAGTGATTCCTAACATGATTCCGGCCTATTTGTCCACTTATGGACGCCAGAAAGATGTTTTAATCACTGAATGAACTGCTTACCTCAAGTGTAGTTTTGTCAAGTGATAAACAGAACAAAAAATGAGAAGCCTGTAAACCCTACATTAGAAAAAGTATTGGACGATTTGGATGTCTTGGTTGATACAGTACAGTGTTATACTGAAGTGAGGACAGCAGTGGTTCCCATTTTCAAAGAGATGAACCAGTCCCCATAGAGCTTATGCCATATTGCTGGAAAGAAAGTTGCAGGCAATTATCAAACCTTAGCTTCAGGAGGAACAATGCAGATTTCATCTTGAACATGAAAAAGGCATCTAAGTGTGTCTCCCTTGGTGTCTCTAACAATATTAGTATGATGCAGACATTTATTTATTATGAAAATAGAATTATTATGTGATATAGTATCATTTATTTTCAGCTTGACTCCTCTTCTACTTCTATGCTGCTGCTTTGCTTTCTCTCAAAGCTTTTGTTTCAATTTTCCCTCATCTGCTTCTTCTGCTCTTCTTACCCCTTACATCTCTCCAAAGACCCCGTTAGATAACAGGCCTCCATGCGTTGTTGGATATTCTTCATCAGTGTGTCTCATTTCTTCTCTTATATCTGTTTGTGTAGTGCAGAGACACAAGAGGAGCTGAGTTTCTCAGTGTATCTTAAGGGAATCTAAATATCAGACTCCTCCACTGCGTACTCAGTCACAGGATACTACGCTATCTGCTTTCATATGTCTACTTGATTTATTACCAGGTCTCTTCACAGGCTCTGGATAAAAGCAAACAACTGAGGAGCTGTACCAACCCCATGACGTTTTGTCTTTTTAATAAAGTTGTCTGCCTGAGCAGAGGAAATACACACTGTAGGATCAACACTATAACTTGTATGCGCAGTATTAACATATGATATACCTGATGAGCTCTTTCAGTTGCACCTCTTTCTGCTCTGCTGTATTTCTTGTAGCTATCTTGCATCGTATGTCTCTTTCTATTTATCATCAGGACACTGTAAATAAGACAGCACAAGACCACCATAAGTATGGCAAAGACAACATCCAACAAGAACCAGTTTAGACAGAGATTAGACAGACAGAGAGATATGGAGTTGGTGCTACCAAAAAATGTAGTTAGTGTATGGACTTAGGAGGGACTCTAGATTCACAGTTAACTGGTTTTCATTGAATGAATAATTGATAGATGGCCTCAAGTCACATCAAAGTTGTGCATGTTCAAAAGGTGTTCAGACAGAATTCTTAACATTGTTCTTGAAAGGTGTTAAGATGCCCGGTGTTATGTACTGTATCAGATACAGATCCTATGATCTGTCCTTAAGAATTTTATGTGCTTCCACTCTTTATGTCAAACCCAGTCACACAGCAAGGCAACAAGAACACAAAATGATGTACATGCAGCTGCAAACGTTTTTCATTTTATCAAGTATACCATAACCACCACAAAAAAACCATTCTGTGAACAGGTTCAAAACCTCAATATTTCAAGGCTCTTTCACACACTGCCAGAGGTATGTCAGAACATTACTATGTTGTTAAAAATATGAAAATGACTTGCCTCATTTTTCAATTAAGCTAAGTAGAATAATGTAATAAAGAATGTAACTATTTTTGTTCCATTCATCAAGGTATTTTCATTAAATATTCTACAAAAACTCCAAACAATAGGTTTTTATAGGTCACGATATTGTAAGCATGTTTGTGGTAATAATCAATATTTAGTACTTTTAATACTTAAGTATTTTAAAAGCAACTACTTCAGTACTTTAACTAAAGTAAAAATTTGACTGTAGAACTTTCACTTGTATTGGAGTAAAATTTAACACACAGTATCTGTACTTTGACTTAAGTAAGAAAGCTGTGTACTTTGTCTGCCTCTACTGTTTTCCTCCATTATCTTAGCATTCTGTAAGTGTTTTTTAACCATTGATATTCTAAGATTATGTGTGTCCTAAATCTCCTAGCTTCATTATAAAGACCCTAGCCATGATTCAGCTTGTCTGATATTAGTGCTCAGAGTCAAGAGTGAGGTCCTTTTGTGTTTGATCTCAACAAGCCCTGTTAGCTGCCAGGACAGGCTTATTCAACAACAAGGTGATGCTGCTACATTACTTATTCGATATGTGGGAAATGAAAGAGCCCTTATTAGACCCAGGAGCAGTTTTGGAATCTGAAACCACTAAATATACGCTACTGTACTAAGCTATACTTAGTAGTGACAGTATTGCAATATTTAACAAGTGATTCTGCAACCATTTTTAGGGTTTTTTTTTGTTTTTCATGTTTTTTCAAGCATGCTAAATAGCCTACAATATACTGACAATGTATCATCCTTCATATTCCAAATGTGAGAAAGAAACAATATTTGCATGGGTGGTGTAAATTGGCCACACAATTGAAATAACCTTCATGTTCTTTTTCATTATGTATGTAACAATGAATTGTTCTTCTCGCTGTAGCTATAAGATTACATATTCCCTATTTATAAAAAAAACATGTTGTAAGATATAGAATATACAGTATGGTGGCTATTGTACAATTTTATGGTAGCATTTATTCATTGTTCATTTACATCATTTTGTAGACGCAGTGATTCTAATGATACATTTAAATTTCACAATGACCTATGAAATTAATGCTAGCTGTTGTTGACCTCTAGAGTGTACCAAGTGTGCAGGTATGCAAGAGATTCCTCAGTTTTTCACTTATACTGTATGATGCCAGGACTGATGCATCACTGCAGACTGTGGTTCACTTTAATAATGAAGTGCTGGCAGGTATGCCCAACACGCCCACCACCTCAACAGCCCAGCCAGCCTTAATGGCAATAATAACTCTTTCGCTAAGTATCAGAGGTCTATGCAATGTCACCCCCCCCCACCCCCCCTACCCCTACAAATTCTATAAAACCTGCCAAATGCTTTTTCATGGCTTGGAAATTAGCTTTGACCTTGTGAAGCTGAAAGGTTGAATCATGCACAAGGGTTTCTTCTGTGTTCAATATATTTACTATTCACTTTTCATAATCAGCATTTGTGTGGCCAACCCCAGCCCCTGTAGCCTAATATTGCAGTAGAAAAAGGCCCACCGCTGAGAAGATGGTAATTATTCACATCTAGTGTGTCTCTGCCTGTGGAGAAGACAGAAAAAAATAAAATTATATCCATCTACATCCTTGCACAGTATTTTTTTTTTCTTAAGCCCATTAGTTCTTCCCTAAGAGGAACATAATATACAAGTAAAGAAAACTTGAGACAATCAAAGTGTTTTTCATAACTTATATTTCTAAATTGTTCCAAATTGAAGTTTTAACTCGAGGACCAGTGGCTGTTACCATGGTAATCCATAACCTCCGTGGTCCAGAATAGAGGTCTTTATGGTTGATATTCTAAAGCAAAATACAAAAGGTCTCTGCTCTGCTCTTGAAGTCACACTCGAGGAGAATTCAAGAGCAGTGGCAAGGGATTGGTTAAGGTTCAAAAGATGGGATTAGACTGACCTTTCTCCCTTTTCAAGTGAGTGCTTTCCAAAAAACTGCATATGAATAGTAAAACGTTAAAGCAAAACCACTCTCCCCCTTTTCAGGTTCCTGAGACTCGAACCAGTTAATCCACACTGAGAGTCCTAACCACCCTCACAAACATCGCCCACTCTTAATTTAGCTGTTTGTCTGTTTTAGGCAACAGTAATAGTCTCAATTGAAGATTTCCTTCTAACTGGCTGAAAACTGAAACTTTATACATACATAATAACATGCAAACCCATTTTTGTGCAACCTCCAAATATAATTTGAAAGTTGGTAGAAGTAGTGGGGAACACACATCCTTCGGGTAATGTGATGTTGTTAAAAAATTGCCTTTAGCCGTTAATTTATCTCAATCAGAGGTGTGGCCTACAGTAAGTGAGATTTACAAAAAGACAAAACCAGTGTGAATTTAATCTAATGTTCAAAGTTACTAATCCAAAATGTGTCTGAGATAAACCCCCTCATTAAAAAAACATACTTAATATGTTTTTGAAAATATTTATAAGAGATTAGTATGCATACCAAAAGTTCGGTAGCAATTATTCAAGTGGTAGCAATTATTCAAGTTCAACAGAAAGGAACAGAAGTGGCTGTTCCATACAAAACACAAACTACACTATATGTGAACAAGCTTACAAATATACTGAATAAATCCGTTTTTTTATTTTTGTGAAGCACTTTGTGCTACATTCTTAATGTATGAAGAGTGCTATATAAATAAAATTTGATTGACATATAACATCCAATACTGTCCTTACCATCATTGAAAAAAGGGAACAAGTTGTGAACATAGAATAAATTAAATGAAGGCAATATTAAAAGATATGTTTTTCAAAAACAGGAAGGTGGTTGAAATGCCAATGAAACCTATTCTATGTTTTTATACATTGTCCAAAGACTAAAAATATCACATTGCACTTCAGACACTTCTCTTTCATGCCTTTAACCCCACATTCACCTATTTCAAGCCACTTAAGTCTGAGGACAAACCTATTGTGAAAATTCAATAAATGAAGGGACAATTTTCATTCCTTGGAGGGATATGTAACTGCTTTATTCCATTGCTATTGATCATGTTTTAAATGGAGGGCACACATTAGACCTTGTGATAAGCAAAAGACTTCTTGAGGGCAAGTGTTCAGGTCAGTTGGTTGGTGCTGTGTTTAAACCAGACAAGCTGAGTTCCTGTTGCAGCTTCCCCTGGGGGGTTAAATGGTTAAATATTGAAGAGTACCAACCATTTTCTCCCCCACTCTCCACTCTTTCCACTGTTAAGCTGAGAAACACCGGAGAAATTAAAACATAATGCAAAGGTCTTTCCACTTATTGCTGGGTGAGCTTATTGATGATCTGTCACATTAACTCGCTTTGGGGAAGAATTATAGCAACAATTTGGAATAAAGTGTAGAACAGAAAAAGAGTAATCATTAGATCCTAGGGCTAATGTTATGAATTACATGTAGTAGCCCCTCTATTCATTAAATTTCACTGGCAGTGGACACTATCAGCAATCTTGAAGATGCACACGCCTACTGTACATGCACACACACAAGGCAGTCTAATTTTAATTTGTTCACATGTAGTTTAACTTGGTACTTTATTCATTTTTCTCTGCTTGTCTCCCTCAGGGGTTTGTTGGGTTTGTGGCAGCAACTTGCTTCCTGCAAGATCATTTCTATGTGGGCTACTGTTTTTTCTGCTCTTGATCTGCAGTTGGATCCCACAATGTGATTCTTCAAAACTAACCAGTAGCACAATGCATGTTATGTGAGAATATATCTGAGAAGCAGCAGCAATGTTGCAGTGATTATGTTACTATACTATAGGTGTATCATTTGTGCTATCTCTTTGCTTCTTTTTTGTATTTTATTGCTGTTTTGAAGAGGCTATAGATTTCATAGTATGCAGAGCTGCTTTGATAGACTGATTCATGCATGCAACTTAATGAATTCACATGATTAATTATCTTGCTTTGCTTATAACTTCATGCTGTTATCCCGCTGACCACAATTTCTTTTAATTCTGGGAAGAGAGAAGGAGGCGGTTGAATATTCAAGATAGTGTCCAAGTCCACGTGTGGGCTTTATTGAATGATTAGCAGAAGTAATTTGTTTTCAGAATCTAATTAATCCACTCAGACCCAGCAGGCAAGGACACACACACCTACGCACACACGTATCTCTTCTTTTCTGTCTAATTCTTTCACATGCACAGGTGCATGTATTGAAACGTGTGTGCAAATGTGTCACTTGGTCCTCTGCTACAGCCCCCAGGGACTCTTTCATCTTGGCAGTAGAGCCAGCATTATATGCAGATTGGTAAATTTCTAGTCTCAGCCAAAAATTTGGGCATAACTGACTCATTGAACAAGTCACATCTACAGGCACTTTTCAACAGTTTCTCTCCTTTACTTTCTCTGTGTTTGCAGGCACACTTTCTTATGTGTATCTAACTTGAACTTGAACATCACTGCAGCAGAATTCCCACGAAGTGATATGTGTCTGTATGTTTTACATTTAAACATGTGTTTTAAATTAGAAATATGCAAAAAGCTATTGCTGAACACACCATTTGTTGAAAAATGAGGCTTTATCTTAATTAATAAATAAAATTTGAGAAACTTCATATTAAATGCAGAAAACTACAAAACATCTTATTATACCTTCCGTGGCTTTTAAAGATGTTTAAGTGCTTCTATTAAATCATTAGTTCCTTTTAATGCTATCTAATAGTGTCTATTTTAACACAGAGATGTGTGCACACACACTCTTTGACCGACACCACAGACACAAGGACACTGCAGCTCTATAAACCGATGCTTAAGCTAGCTGCTGCTTTTATTGATCTGAGCAAGTGAAGCCATTGCTTCATAGGGCGATACCGAAGGTAAAGAGAGGGAAAAATATGATCCACAAAAGAAAAAGATGCCTCTAGGGGATCCATTTCAATATTAGCAAATTTAATACTAAGGGGAAAGAGACACATACAAAAAGACAGAAAGGGAGAGGCCGAGCTGCAGTATGTAAACACCATTTTAGTAGGGTTGCCGATATGATGGATTTAAGGAGCTGCATCTGATTTGTTGATATTGCTTATTTAAAAGATGACTCTAGATGAAAGTCATTGCAGTCAGATGCGTGAGATGCTGTGATAATACTTTATTGCATCTTACTTTAGGAAACATCCCCTCTGAAGATTTTGAGGATGATTTACACTATCCATATATTAAAATAACCCCATATGGAGCCAGCATCAGTGAAACAGATCAGAGGAGGCGTGAATGGGGCAGTTTAAGAGTAACATTTTTGGCTCTGTCTGGCCAAGCAGTGGCTTGCAGAAGCTGTGAACCCCTTTAATTTATTAAACAGGCCCAACTAGTGAGGCCAGGCGACAAGGAGAGGGTTATAAATATTAAAAAAGGAGTTTGCTTTGCCACACTCTCATATTAAATCACACAGAGAAGAATGTATGTGCTCTTATTAAAAGATAATGTGTTCTGGAGTCATAAAAATATATAACCCTCTCCTCTAGATCCCTCTTCTCTTTGTCTTCTTTGGTTTTCTGACTTGGTCCATGTAATATTTCAGTCTTTTCCTGTCCATCAATCTCTACTTTTCTTCATTGCCTTTTTCTGTGTGTCTTTGCTCACCCTTACAGTATTTTTCTCCTTCTGTGAGTCACAGGGGACTAGAGCAGAATATATAACAGAGTAGATGGACCATGTTTTAAAGGCACTGCCATGAAAACATCTACACATTGTAAGTTATGATGAATTTATGCTGCAGGTATTTGAAAAACTGATGCAGGCTAAATGTTGCAAGGTATAAAGTGAATGGACTGAAAATCAAATCTTGATCTTCAAATACTCACAATATGGTTAGGAAGATGCTTTCAGTTGTTGCTGTTATTTGGGTGCTGCTGTAGTCTGTCTGAATTACTTGTACTGACTAAAATGGAAAAGAAAAATCTAAACATTCATATTAACTTCTCAAATGGCCGCTACACTGTAATCAGATTCTGAACCACTGACCAATACTAATTGGTCAATAGATCACCTAAATTGCTAATTCTGGTTATAGCACAAAATGAACATACTGTTTATTTAGAAATGTTGACGGAAAAATATTTGGAACACACTGAGCAGATCAGCAGTGAGGAAAAAGATCATCCTGCATGATGTACATATAATTTGAACTGACTCAAAGCAGCCATTGTATATGCTGACTTCAGTGGCCATCTTCCACAAAGGAGCAAGCTTTAATCTTTTCACAGAAACCTTTCAAATCCACTTAGGTGGAGGATTCCTGTAAATTCTAAAGTGTTGCAGAAGGTGCAAAATCTGACAACATTTTCTGGAAGCATCAAGAGGTTTGACTTAATACCCTGCTGCTTAGACATGACAGCAGCATATTGCATGGCCAAATTGTGTCACACTCTTCAGGCACACGTACAACTGTACAGTCATGGCTTGTTTGTGCCTGCTCTGGGTTATAACAGTCAGACAGCAGTGAGACAGTGAGTGTGTATGATGGTGAAAAACAGTCAATGTCCTGACATATAGAGGTGAAGAGACACAGCCGTGTGTGTAACTAAACGCCCAAGTCCTCACCCTGCTAGGCTCTGCCAGGGGAACATTCCTCTACTCTCTGCTCTACTGACCAAGCAGAACTGCAGCACAGTGTAACCGTGCCACGCACGTCTGCGTATATGAGTGCATGTGTCGCTATGAGTGTGTGTTTGTCCAGTGTGAGGCAGTGAAGTGTGACGGCCTGGTCACTCAGACCACAGAAAGTTATGGAGCGAGAGCAAGCCAGCTGTTCAATTTGGCCACATGGGTGGACACAGAAAAGAAAAGGAGAATGCTGAAGAGAAACAGTGTCAATATTCTACTGTGTTGTATGCCTAAGCCTCCCTTCTATCACTGCTCACCCTGCTCTGACAGATTTTTGCCATCATACACGCACAATTACACATATGAAGTGACAGGGTTGTGTGTGGTTTGCCCGAAGGGGATAATGAGATGAGTGCTAATTTCTCAGGTGTCATGGACTGATATGAATAATACAGGCTATTCCGTTACCCATCTCCCCCACCCCTGACACTGTCAACTTTTTTCAGTGTCACATCCTCACTTTTACCTTGAATAGCCTGCAAGCCAGATTTTGTGAGCAAAGGAAGCCAAGGTGAATGAAGGAAATAAGCTATTGTTGAAAGAAAAAGGGGAAACCTTTGATGGATTTTTGCATGAGGCGTAAACAGGCTCATCATGCAGATTCTTCACTCTTCAATGACTCTGCTATCATTTCAACTGCTTTTCCAGAAGCTGGGCACCTGTATCAACTCTCTAACACCCAATTCATTTTACTAACAACGATCCTTCCTCACTGAGAAACAGAAAAAGATTGATCTTTCCTTCCTTGCCTCTGTATGATTTATTGTGATTTATTTACTGTGTACTGCTCTTCCACTGCTGCCCTGGTTTGCATGTTGGGGACTCCTGCGGCACCGTGGGGTGTCCTGAATTATTCACGTCGTTTTTCCCAGAGTCCCTCTTTCATTCGCTTTTTCCTTCATTTTGCAGGGCGAATGTGTGTCTGCCTGTATCTGCTCTTTGAGTCAATGTGGTGTCTGTCTCTACCTCTCACTCTCCATTTTATTATTCTCAGAGAGCTAGCAAGGCAGCTCTGCTCTGACTGCATGATATGAGAGGAGAGAGGAATGACAGCAGCTCAGAACAATCATTAGAGCAGGAACGATCTGGAAATAATCTTCTATTTCCTTTTTGCACTCTTTTGTATTGTCTGTGTTTTGCTGTTGCTCTGCCCTTACTCTCTCACCTCACCATCCTGTGCCTTCATCTGCTCTCTTTGTTTATCTCTGTCTTTCTTCAGATCCCAACGCTCTGGGGCACCACGGTACTGACCATGCCTTGATTGGAGGAGTGGTGGCTGTAGTGGTCTTTGTCACCTTGTGTTTAATCATTGTTCTGGGAAGATATCTGGCCAGGCATAAAGGTAAGAAAAGCATAGTGGGCCAGACCTGAGTCTCCCAAGGCTTGTGGAACAACTGAAACATGTCCTACTTATCCCATTAGACATCAGAGGACTTTCCCAATGCCCAGATTACAAGTGCATGATTTGAGCTGCAGTGGAGAGCAAAGAATACTGTATAATAAATAAAGCAGACCTTAGAACTGCACAAATATGAAGTTTTGGTGGATATGAGCCTTTGATGTGCAGCATATGGTATAATGCCACTAATGCATAGGACACATTTGGTTATTATATTTTTTTCTATTTTACAAAATCAGTCCACAGGTGTTGTTGTATTTATTATGAACTTTAACTGTAGAAAATGGGCCAAAAAATCTACAAACATCCGTTCATTCCATTTATAGCTTAGAGAATTTATAGTCATGAAAAATAAGAAGAGAGATGTTGGTTTGCAAAACAAAACAGAGATATTGTGGTTATATGGTATCTCTGTCAATAGTCTAGCAGGACACCCCTTGGTTATTGTTTCTTATTTCCATTGAGGGGCCATGACTGATGTGCTGCATATAAACCCAATAAATCCAATAAATAGTAGCTTTATTGGGTTTTTTATCTTTAGTTTCTTTGACTAGAAGCCTATTTTGAGCTCATTTATTTTGAAGGCAAAGTCTTCAGCACACAAATGTGCTCCATCGAAGCAGTTTTGGTGTAAATTGAACAAATATTAAACAGCTGAGCTCAATCTCAGAATTCTGAAGAATGAGTACAGTTTAACGAGCAGAAGGGTATTCAGCAGTTCATAATCACCAGGTGCCAAAATGTACATTGGCAATCACTGACTGTAAACTCTAAAAAATAAACATAGATGTCATCACTGTGATGTCAATTTGTAGACTGTATTGTAATCAGTGACCATATGGACAAAATGGTGCAGCTGACACTAGCACTACCTGCTAGGATTGGTTGGTGAATTTAAAGTCTGGTTAACTGTATAATGCCAATTATAATTTTCATTATCATAAAAAATTATGTTTTCTGAACTGAAAACAAAGTTAAATATTGTAATTGCTACAGCTCTACTCTCTGAATTAGGGGTTGCACCACAGTTACATTATATTATGAAAGTTGTCACCATCGTAGCAACTTTCAGTCAACAATCACACAGTAGCCACGCCCTAAAGCATACCCTGCTTTTTATGCTAAATGGGGCCATAATTAATAAAATGAATATTGTGCTGTATTGAAGAGGTATTGAAACTAGCAACATATACATCTGTGGGGAAGTGTTTACTGAGGTAATAAATTTAGTGACAAGTAGGGTCATTTTCTTATACATTTCTGTACAAACAGACTTCTTTTTGGAGCGAGGGGAGTCACCCTCTACTATGCAATAGAGAGAATATAGGTTTAGGACACTTTCGTATTGACTTTACTCTTTCAGAGCAGGAGCTAGTTGTCTGACATTGACACGTTTTTTCTTGCTCTAATTATTCCCCCGGTCATGCTGGTGATTAAGAGTTCCCTTCATAATGCACGTTTAAGTGATGGAGAAGAACATCCACAGCCCTCCCTCTCCGCAAAAAAATGTATTTAAGTATAATATTTTTCAAAGCTACTGTCTTTTTAATGCCAAATTCTTTCTTTTTATGCAATCTATCCACTGCAGCTACAGGAAAATAATATATTTGCTTACTAAAAAGACTGTAACTATGGAAAATTTCTTTTTTTATCTGACTAAATTAGCTGAAGCTTCATATCATCTTCCGGAAAACCTTTTAAATATATTTTTGTTCAGAACAGGCACAGAGGATTTTATTCCCTATCAGTTTCATTATAATTGCATTTGGAGGGATCTTCTAGTGGTCAATATGAACAGGAGAAATGGTTAGAGCAAGCAAAACCTGTTTCAACATTAATATTTGCACCTGGCTTTTGATTTAAGACAGACTTGAAAAATTCTGAACCTATCCTTTAAGCCTTGAATGTCACTTTTGAGAATCCTAAAGGTGTTAATGCTATTCTTCTGCATCTGTGCAGGGTTTTTCACACTCACTCTTCCATATTTGCATATCCTGTACTATCCCAGCTGCTCATCATTCTGCATATGAATAATGTAGCAATACTGATGTTGTCTTCAGATCTGTTTTTCGCCCCAGGCAGCAAACACCAGGTAGGGCTGCTCAGTGTTTGTTTTTCCTTGATATAGGTTTGTTTTTTCATTTCCGCAGGAACATACTTGACAAACGAGGCCAAAGGAGCGGACGATGCACCCGACGCTGACACAGCCATCATCAACGCTGAGGGCAACCATGCACACGCAGAAGAAAAGAAAGAATACTTCATTTAGACTGCAGAGGGAGCTGTGTGGCTCTCTCTTACCCCTTTCCCTTGTTTCAATCTCTGTATCTCTTTTTCTCTCTTTCCGTCCCCCCCTTTTTTTCTTCTCCTCTGACCACTGCCCCAGTCATGTCAACAAGGAACCCACAGGCAGTCCATACAGAGAAGTTCCCCAAATATGTTCCTAGTATTGCCTTTTGTTGAATCCATTTCTATCATTTACATCATTTGTCATTTTTATTTAGTTTTGGCAGCCAGTTTCACAGGCAGCTTGCCATTTGCTGCTGAAGTTGCCCTACCTTTCATATTTTTCTTCATCTTTGACATGAAAACCAGGAAATCTGTATATCTACCATGACTGCTTCTTACATGACCTCCTGTTCATCTTCTTTCCTGTCGCCCTCCAACTAGACACCCAAACACGTACCCCCTTTTTGCTTACACGCATCCACAAACACATATCATATCTCACATCAACACGGTGCCTAAAAATACAGACGCCATTGAACTTCTGTCAATGCCTTCATGTATCGTCTGTCAGTAGCAATGTAAATGCTTTGTAGATGGTTAACTGGACCATCATTTCATTGCTTAGCTCACAGCTTTTGATTATGCATTGCATCTTTTTTTATTTAAATGAAGATCTGTGCTGTTTACGCCTTATACATGTCTATCACACTGACTATGGTATTTTAGATGTTCCACCTCCCTGAAACCCATCCTTTAAATAGACTTGTAATTAAACAGTTGACCCTTGTAAGATAAGAAGAAGGTTTTGTGTAACACTGTAGCAAGGTTTGTCAGATAAGTGTATAGTATGATTTTCATTAGTAGGTTAGGGGTAAAAGGGTAATGTGGTATTGTTTAGAGCAGAGAGTATACACCAAAAATATATGAAAGATGCTAGATGAGGCATTCCATCAAATAAACTCAATCAAGTGTATAAAACCATTTGCTAAATCTGCTGTTCCTATTTACTTTTGTCTGTATATTCCTGCACTGCCCAGGCTGCAGAGACATCTACACTGTCTCTATGACAGCTTACAGAAATTGCCGTTCACATAATGAGTTCAGGTGTACAGAAAGAGTCAATCACTTCTCTCTAAAAGTTGTATAAATTGTATTGAAATAAGTTTAGCTTTTCACTTTGAACAATTTCATTCATCTTTATGTCACATTGAAATCATTGTAAGGTATAAGGATCCCATAAAATGTAAAATAAGCTGTTAGGGGTTAATACAGAACAAATTAAAAAAAAATAAGCGCACAGTTACAGTATGTACAGGAAAAGCAGTGTTAATTTTCCTCACTATTTCAGTAAACTTAATTTAAATTAATACCTCTGTCAGCATGAGGTCCAGGCAGCTTTCCAGAGTGGTTTTGTGTATACCATTTTTGCTCATATACTTTGGCCCATAAATACCATCCAATTATATTAATGCAAATCGTGATAACTCATTTTATGTTTTTATTGCCACTTCCAAAGTTAATTTTCAACATTTTCTAGGAATTGAGTTATATTCTAGATATCACTTCATACACTCCCACCTCTCAGTCTACATAATTGCTCTTCTTATTTCCATTTTTCTCAGAGCTGCTCTCTATGAACTGAACTTTGATTTCCATTTCATGGGGTCTTCAAGTGAAAAAAAAAAAAAAAAAAGCTGAAAAAATAGCATGTGAGTGCTGGTTCATAGATCTGCAGGGGCCTCCTTTCCAAAACTAAAAACTGAAAACATATAGAAAAGCACAAAAATGTCTGAGTAAATGAATGAGTATTAAATGAATGAGTAACTGTGTTCCTTTGCCAACAACTAGATTGCCTTGGGAATGCTTCTTCTATTCAAATGGGTAGTGGAAAGATGACAAAGCAATCTTTGTTTCAATTCTGAAAAAATATATACAGTACATCTTTTTGGAAAATGTAAGCAAATCATGTTTTTTTATATATAAAAAAGTTTCTAATATTTTTGGTTGAAATTGTTCTAAGCTCCCTGCTGTATATTGTGTCTGCTAAAATGTGGTTGATTGTGAAAATTGTTGTTGAATTCTGGATCCTTGTATTCCTTCAAATTTGTATATTAGCCACTTTACCTATTTACTTTTTATCATTTGTCATATGACATAATCTTTATTAGACAACTTTTAAACAAATGTACTTTGTTTTTGGCACAAGGCATGTAAATAATGTGGGAGAACTAAACTTTGTTAATACACATTGGCATGTTTTTGATTGGTTCCTTTTCATGTTTAATTTATTTGAACTGGGGTATTTTAAGAGAGAACCACAGGAAAAATATATTTGTAATTTCAGTTTGGAGAACAGCAGCTTCTTGTGTTTGTGGCATGCTTTTATGTGCTACAGATTTGAAGGATTTGGTGTCGTAGAAGTTTTGTCTAACAAGCAAGAGGAAAAATAAAAAGCTAAGTTAAACTAATCTGGAAAAAAAGTATCTTGTGCATTGGACTTTGGTTCGCAAAGGAAGATGTCTTCAACAAACCTTTAAAATGCAAATTAGATCTGAGATGCATTAAAAGAAACATATCTGTGTTGGTGGGACGAAACATATCCTTATAAGCAACTACTGTTTTTTTTCACTTCTGTTTCTTGTCCCTGATGTTCATCTTCCATTAGTTTGTACGAATGAGGCTGATTTACATACATCTCTCCTGTGAAAGAGTGATAAACACAGTGACCTCTGGAACTCAGAACTTAAAGGCAACACACTAATCTACCAAGAGGGAGCAAATTATCACCAAGGGCAATAAAATCGTGGGCCCAGCTGTCCCCAATTCAGTGCTAAATTTACAACATTATGCAAATAAGGTCAGCAAGTAAGGTCTTTCTCTGTTTGTTAATTCAAGCACTGCTGGAGTGAATCATAACTTTGGGAATCATTTGATTGATAATCATCCATCACCATATACGTAAATTTTAGGTTCTCTATTGCATTTTAGACACATTATCCATGAAAATGCAGGTGTGCCACAATTTCCATGTTTTATAATTCTAGTGCACTTCAATCAGTATACCAGTATACAGGTATGCTTGCTTCAGCCTCACCACAAACCTTCAGTAGATCCAGCTGTCTGTGTTCTAGTTTGGCTCTGCTCTTTAGAGACCTTCTGTATCACATTTGTGTGATGATATATTTATCACATTTTTTTGTTTTGGTTTGGTTTGGTTTTTTTAACTTTTCTATTTAGTTCTTTCCATTATGTCTTAAATCAATGATGCTGTCAATAAAATGTTGTGTTGCTTTACACCTGTATCCATCTTAGAACCAAGAAAATGGTCAAATGGATTTGTTGATTCAGAGAAACAGGCTGTTTTCTATTAAATGAACACACAAATAACCAGGTCTGCAGTGATGAGTTGATGTTTGCATTAGAAAATTGAAAAGATTTTCTGAATTATGCACTCCGTATAATTTGATGGATGTCTCTAAGTAAATGGTAAAATTTGGGGTTTTTTATGCTTTCTGAAAATCACATGTAAATATTTGTTTTGACATGATGAGTAATCAGCTAATTTTTGTTGCAAATGGCTTTTTATAATAGTTAGACCAAACCTGAATCTTTTTTAATTTGTTATTTCAATGGCTTGGCATACACCATGCACTATTTTACTATGGTATAATCAACTGTAGCTCTGGTACATTGGGGTCAATTATTAGTCGTATTTCTTTGTTGTTGTTGAAACTAAGCTTTAAACCTGTTGCCTCCTTACTTTCCAACATATACCAGTTAGGTTTAATATCCACTTCATCATGGGCCTTTAATTTCAACCTGGCAGCAAGACCGTAATGTGTGCTAACGTAGTTGCAGTGCGGTTTTCATTGTCCAAGTCTTTTTTTTTAAGACTGGTGTCTGTTTGGTTATTTCTTTGCTCAAAACGAACCCATTTTCTTCAACTGGTGGAGGGAATTGTGGAGCTGTGGTTATGTGTTTATGCAGATCAGGCAGTGCAGTAATTTTGGCATGAACTTGTGCACAATTTTATGAACAATTTTCTTGTTGGCAGAGGCACATACAGATCTGTACAAAACAAACCTCCATGTGTGCCCTCAGTTTTGCTTCTCGAAATGGCCATTATTTTATTTTATTTTTGTTTTGTTTTTTTTTATTTTATTTAGATTTACATACACACAAAATACATATTTTAATGTGATTCAAGAAGAGTTTGTAATAGTTTAGTTAAATGGGATACTGGTTTTGTCATTCACAACTGTGCGTAAATTGCAGGATTGTTTTCTTTCACCTGCTGTGGGAATCGTACAATCCACTTATATTAGGCAACAGACAGTTGCCTAGTAAAAGACATCCTTCTTGCACTACAATTTACTGTGGTTACTGCCTAAGTGCACATATATAATTATCTTATTATTAAAGGGTCCCATCACAAGAGTTAATTGTCTCCTGAAATCTAAATTCAATCCAATAGGGGACATCAAAACATCCTTGAGTGTAAATTCGAGAACCTGTTTGTTTGTGCTTTGCAAGTCTGTACTTCCACTTTTCCTCTTGACCCTCCCCATGTCCACCTGCTGCTTTGAAAAGGGGGGATGAGACAAGCTGATGTGATTGGTGATTGAGGCTTGTCCAAACTCCACCTTCTGATACAGCATTATATATTCATACAGCTCCAGTATTTTCACCACACTGCACTGCTCCCCTCCTCCCCTCCCCAGCAGCATTGTAACTATCAGGCTGGCACACATATGTGCATTTGGCACCAAGTTTTCGTTAGCAATTGTACTTGTCCACAGTTTAAGAAAATTAGAGGCCCATGTCCACTAAAATATCAAATCCCTGATTGAAAAGGGAAGAATATGAACATAACAGCTACACTGAGTCATAATCTGTCTAACATACTTCATTTGTACTGTATTGTTTAGCATTTTGTTTTAAATTATGGTTTTAATGGTTTTGTTCTCCACAGCTGTGGTAATAACATGACATGGCCTGGTCCACTCTTATCTCTCTTCCTTTAACCCGTCATATCTCTCTGCTGTACAGATTGGCTTCAGTGCATCTCTTTGTTCCTCTGCAATACTGACACTAGAATCAATCAGCCCAATCTCCATACTGTCACAATGATGACAGCAACATGTGACACAATCATGTGTAGTGTTATCATTTTTTTTTTGTTTTGTTTTGTTGTTGTTGTTTTTTTGTTATTATATATCTATTTCTTTTGTTTTGCATCTCAGGAATATATATCATTTAGAGTTTTTTTCTCTTTTTTTTCTGTTTTAAAATTGGGGACTCACAAGCACTTCCCACTCTGCTAGCCCCAGTATGCTGGCATCATGTATTTGTTAAGTTTAAGATTATCACAATGTCAATAAAATTATTCAGTGATTCTTCAGTAATTCTGTCATCTTGCTGTCACCGGGATATTAAACTTAGGAAACTTTTTTAATATGATTACTGACTTGAAATACTGAGATTTAGAAATATGCTGCAAATAATCATGAGTTTCAAGAATGATAGAATTCGTGTTTATCTAATTCTAGCTTATGCTATGTAAGCAGTTCAGTGTTTTTGTCATTATGTTTTCCTCATAGCGACACATATTTTTATGTCAATCAGTCTTTAGATGGAAACAGCTGTATTGCACTATCACACACTAAATACCAATATCCATAGTAAAGCTCAGCAAGATCAGGATTAGAGCTAGTCATGTCAATTCAGCTTCTGATGTACCTGGGTGAAATAAGGGGTTTTTAATTAAGCTGTAATGAGAGGGCTTGATTCAGCATATAGTACCATCACGAAGGTGTTTTTCTCCCATTGTCTGTGGGATTTATTATATTTAATTTAGAGGTTTGTTCTCATGTATGAAATGAAATTGTTGAATAAATAGTTGCCAAAATATCTGCACCAGTTTCATTTTATTTTTTAGTCTTGTTCTTTCTGGAGACTTCTTATTCAGTATCTCAGAACTGAGAGATAAGTGAGGATGATACAACTTATTTGGTCTCATAAGGACCATGCACAGTCACTCACAAAAACACAAGCAAACACATGCACAGACACATGTTCATGAATTTTTATTAACCAGAATAATTCATGTTGTGTTTTAGCTCCCCTATCTGTGCACTGTGGTGGTGTTATGATGCCATTCAATTTGTCATGTGGAGTGTTATTTTCCCATATTAGTCGACTGTCTATACGAGTCTGTGATACTCTCAGCTGAAACAGCTGTACCTATGGTGCACCGTTTAAGGCCTTCAAAATGAGTTCCAGTAAATTAGCACTGAGAGATGTAGAAAGAAGTTTAGTTTGTATTCTAAGCAGGTGTGCTTTTTTAAAATAAAAGGACACCTGCAACTCATTTTGACAGCAATCCATGTCCAATGCATCATTTATAGCACCGAGAGGAAAAAATACTGATAAGTGCTGTGATAAGTATAGTGTCTGTGTTTTACATGGTTCTTGCAGTTATATAGCTTCAAAATTATATATAAAAAAAACAGTAACACCTGAGTAGACCAAAACAAAACAGTAACACCTGAGTAGACCATGCATTATAATGCAATGATAAGATCTAAATGTATTTACTAAAGCTGCTAATGTTATGGTCAGAATTAGGGTACTGGTTTGGGATATGTGGTGGTTAATGTGAAATCTGGACTTCTATCTTTTATGATCCAGCAACATGCAGAAAAACAGGAGAGTGAGAGAAATGTGCTGAAGTGTAAGAAAATATGGAGGACATAAAGATTAATATTAGACTGTGAAAAGGAGAGACTAAAAGAAAGTGTGGGTGCAACAGAACCTGTTAGACATGAGGGAGAGGTATCCATGCTTTTTTTAGTGAGTCAGAAGATGATGGCTGAGAAGGAATTAACTAATGGCAATAAGATGTCATGTTAGAGACTGAAGAAAGCAGCTGCTATCAGCCCACCTGTCAGGAATAAATATAGCCTGAAGACAGTTGCATGTCTGCAGCTGAGGTGTGATATCTCTCCTGATGAAAAGTGAGGGGTCAATGAAAAACTCAATTATCACTCAATCAATCAAAGAGCTTTTGTGAACTTGGGAAAAGGGAAGTTGAGGACAACCAGACAGAAATTACTTTTCATGAGAAATGTTGTTTTGCATTAGTGTTTTTTTTATCTTCCTTATTGTCAAGTAGATTTTGCAGTCAACAATTTACAGTGTTTGCATTCCCCAGGGGAAATTATGTTCAAACTTCTGCAAATTTGCTGAAAGTTTTCTGTTTATTGTATTCCAGTTTCATTAGATGGGGTAGATGAATAACGGGACAAATGGAGGAGACAGGATGACAGGCAACAATGGATTTGAAGCCATGCATTGAATAAAAAGCATGTGTAGTCCACTGAGCTGCCACAAAACCCAAACCCATCAATTGTATTTTGTATGCCTATACTCAACATTTTGTCAACACCATGCTTCATGGCCAATCACACACTAAATGTGAATTTTAAGTAATACCCTACAGATGTATTGCCCAAATAAGAGCAGGTTTTATTAATTTTCCATAATCTCTTAAAGGCTCATTCATCCCTTTAGTACAGCAACAAATAAATATTTTAAACTCATTAGAAAAAACCAAAAGCCCCACAGCTAGAGTTAAGACTTTCTCTAACTTATTTTTCTTTCAGTCATTTTACTTTCCATAACAAATATTGGATTTTTCAATATGTTTCTCAGTGAATAAAGGACAAAAAGTCTTTATTGAAGGTTTCTAAGCCATTTATCAGTATCCTTTTTACAAATTAAACACCTGGTGATTTTAGCTCAATATTCAAATATATAATAAATGACCTTGAATTGCTCCATTACAAAGTGAATTACTAAGAAGGAAAAACTTGGCCGAGAGCATGACAGGATACAGAAATGCAGTATATAATTGAGGAATCACACACTGTATTGGTCTAAACTTTCCAGTTTGTACTGCTTGTTTGAAATGTGTTACTTTGTCACCACCACTAAAATGACAGGGGAATAGAGAAGGATGGGAAGCCAGAGGACATGTTGATTGATGCATTCATTTATGTTTGTCAGTGTAAGACTATTTTAGAATGAATAGCCAATCTCTTGGCCAAGCAAGAAAGTGACAAGTTAAACATGTTCGGATAGATAAAGAGCATTTTTTGAGATAAAGTCCACCTGAGATTCAAAGATAATGTAATAAGTCTTTTAAAAGTCAGGTTTTTATATCATTTATTTGCACAAACTTTCACCATTCTGTCAATGAAGCATTCTCTTGTCATTTGGTTTAACTTTAAAAAGGAAAAAAGAGAAAGTTTTTGAGAGGAGAATGGCAATTAAAAGGATACACATGCATATGTTGTAGAAAAGAGAAAAAAACTGATACTGTATGTCTCTGTTTAAGAAAGCACAAGCACAAAGGCCTTTTAAGATGAACGGTGCCCCCTCCACACACAGGGACACACATACATACAAACACACACACCTCTCGTTAAGTGTCACTCTCTGAATGTGTCATGGAGCCGAGTCTCACACCTGCCTGGTGCTGTCAGTCTGCCAGCTGTGAGAGCTGGAGCTGTCTTGAAGGTTTCAGCTACTCCATATGCAAATATATTCCCCTTCTTTATGATGTGGATTCACTTGCCCACATATCTGGTCACCCTCTGTCATTCATTCAGTCAGAGCCACTTAGTTCCATCCTGCTATCAATCCTAATCTTTCCCTCAACCGCTTTCCTCTATTATATTACCTGCCTTCAACACAGGGCCCTGAACTCATTTTCATTTCCCTCTTCATCCCTCCTCCTCTCTTTCCTTCTCTGTAGTGGTGCCAGAGCTCCATTTAGCTTGCAGGAAGATGCACTTTGGAAGCATCGACCAGGGATGACAGCAGAGATGTTAGCAGCCTTTGATGTTCAGTAATTGTACTGACCATGTGTAGCCACCGTCCAGACACACACACA
>JANJYP010055233.1:0-12392 GCA_024605115.1 Rastrelliger brachysoma
TTATGTGTTGCAACTGAGCGGATAATCAACTCTATAGCCTGCTAAGTGATGTCAGTGGTGCACTTTCCCCTGGTGAATGTTTGTTCAACTTGTGCTCATGTTGTCGTCTTGTGTTGTGTTTGTATTAGCTTTTAATCCCAGTTGAGCTTGACATCCTGAATTTTACTGTGTCACTAAATTTGCTTTCATGTATTGTGTTTTCTTAGTTGTGTTTTATAGTTTTGTTTATTGTTGTTTATAGTTCATCATTCTCATAACTGTTCTTTATTCTATCTTGTGTCTTCAGCTTGTACAGCATTTTGGTCAACTGAGATTCTTCTAAATGTGCTATAGAGATAAACTTTGACTTGATTTGTGTAGCATGATGCTATCAGGCGCAGTATGACCACTTGCTTTGCTCATGATTGAACAATGCATTATCACTTTATTCAAGATATGATTTGTGAACTTCAAATCAGGTCTCCAGATACATACTGTTTCGTAAGTGCAGAACAGTATTTCATTGAAATAATGCTAGTTTAGGAGGTACAAAATATGAAATCAAAGAATTTAAAGAATTCAAAATAAATTAAGTTTTTTTTTCTAAAAGAACACAGTGCAGAGCAGATACACATGCTGTAGTAGATACAGCAGTAAAATACCAGTATAATATCTATTGGACTGGATTTTTTTTGATAACATAGTTGTAATATAAATATAACAACAATAAAAAAACATGCACTATGATGTACTTGATCATTACATTCCTCACACTTAAGAATCTGAATAACATATAGCATGCATAGTAGCCCACCTGAATNTGAATATTTTTTTTGATAACATAGTTGTAATATAAATATAACAACAATAAAAAAAACATGCACTATGATGTACTTGATCATTACATTCCTCACACTTATGAATCTGAATAACATATAGCATGCATAGTAGCCCACCTGAATGTGTCTGTGTTCTTTCCGTCTCTTTCCACTGGCTCCATATATGTGTGTTTTGTTTTGTTGCTCTGTTTGTCTTCAAGGCTCTGAGCTTTTTTGTCATTTCCCACATGCATGATTAGTGTCTTGTCTTTGATCACTGTGTCTCTTCCAATGGGATTGTCTTGTGTAACTTCAGCTGTTGGTGCATCATCATTTGCTTGTGTATCAGTGTTCGTCTGACTGCAGTTTTGCGTGTGCTCTCCTATGTGGCATCGTTCTATTTCAGCTGTGTGATCGGGGGAGTGTGTGGACTGATAGGTGGGTTGGCTGGGCTCTGATGAACTGCGTGAGAGGACCTGATGTTTATCCAGTTGCTCCTTGTACTCGCACACCTGAAATACAAAACAACCAATCAGATGGATAAAATGAATCCAGAAGCAAAACAGTATACTGTTACTGCTATCGCTTGGTTTAATATAAGAAATACAAATACTTCCACTCATACCTCCAATGATTTTTCTCGTTTTCTGCTTTTGGGGTGGTCTCTGCAGGGGAAAACCAAACAGTTAAAGAGTTGAGAGGGAAGGCAGATGTTAAAAAATTTTGCTGTGACTTCACTTGAAAAATGTTATTGTTTATTACTGTAATCCTTCCAATATGACAAGAAAATAATCTATGAAGAATGGACTTAAGTGATGTAAGACGTCATGGAGATTGAGGTATTAGCTATATGAATAAGGCAGTGTTCAAACAGACATTAGTGGTATTTAAAAATGCACTCTCTGTTATTTGTTGTGATTAGCCACTGTTGTCACAGCGGAAATGCAGAAAGGTCTCAATAAAAAAGGTAGCATCATTGGACAAAAAAGTTTAACCTGGCAGAAATATTTAAGGATAACCTGGCAAGGTACTGTGTGGTAAAAGCAAAGGCATACAAACACATATTTCTTGTATAATACTACCTTTATGAAATTCTAATTGTGAGCTTGTGCAAACTTTACTATTTTGCAACCTCTTGGTAAGTAATTTCTGCCAGATAGTTATATAAGCTAGTTGGCTAACTTCCAGCTATGAATGATTAACTAAATTTCAATAATTTTCTTTAAAAAGAGATAATGGTCACAAAGGTTTCAGTTTGCAATTCAATTAACAAAAACATTTCAATGTATATGTTCCTCAGCATTTCTCAGTAAGACTTCAACGTATTTTGACTTCTGAGCAGTCCTTCCGCATCAGGGAGAGTTTAGACTTCTCTCAGATTGTCAGACAGTCACATGGACACCCCCACACCGGAAATAAGAGTGTGAAACTGACAGATGGAAACCACAAAATGGTATGTAACCCCCCCTTCCCTCCTCCCCAACACACACAAACACAGAGGCAGGCAGGAAGAACATCAGTCAGAAATAACAGTGTGAAACGTCCGTCCAAATAAAAAAGCTCACACACATGCATGAACACACACAACGACAAGAGTATGAGATGTTTAGAGAAATGGGAATTTACTGTTTCTTGTGGTTTTTTTGGTAGCTGGGCGTTAACAACTCTTCACTCTCTTCTGCTTCCTCTGGTGAGGTGCAACTTCTGAAAGGCAAATAGAGACAGATAGCTTAGCAACTATTCCTACCAGTGCTAAAGTTAAAGTCATGCACGCACGCATGCAAGCACACATGTACGCACGCACGCACGCATGCACGCACGCACGCACGCACGCACACACGCACGCACACATGCAATACTATACATAACAATATGTTAAAACTGTATTTTTGCTTCTATATATAATAACATTTCTTTGAACTTGGANCACATGCAATACTATACATAACAATATGTTAAAACTTTATTTTTGCTTCTATATATAATAACATTTCTTTGAACTTGGACTTCCATCTGTTTTATGTATGGGCTCAGTGCTACTTGATATAGTATGCCTTGTAATGTTACTGTTTCTTGTACGTTAAAATAATAATTATTATTATTGCCATCCATAGAGCAATGTAGCTACTGTGGCTAAAAACATGAAGTAAAAGTTCATTCAATTGCTTTTGGGCTAATTAAACATCCTTGATGATGCCAGAGATCAATGATAGACCATAAGTCACCTTCCAGCTGTGGAGACTGGCTTCATGAACAGAAATTTTGTCTTAGGAGTAGCAAATTATGAGTTACAAATTGTGCCAATTATTCAAGAATATAATGCAACAATATTCTATGACAGCACCTGTAACGTGGATTGGGGTTCTGGCTGCAGTTCCAGTTTTCAGGTATGATATCGTAATGACTTGCAGGTACACTCCGCCACTTGAGGCACTCCTCACACTGTAACCACAAGGGACCCCTGCAGACAAAGACAAATATGGTGGGAACTATAAGTCAAAAAGAGCTCTGTGAAAAAGAGGAAGTCCTCTCAACAGAAAGAAAAACAGTTTTATAATGGTCACAGTGAGTTTAGATGTTAACATGTTGGCTGAAAAGCTAAAATGTAATGAAAATATTTTATTTTGATCATATATAGAGTATATTTTTCAGTTCAGCACAACATAAAACTAAGATGCAGTTGGTTTTAAAGGCTATCAGCTTTTGCTGCCTTTCCATTATGAGGGGCCGTCTAGAACATAATTCAAAATTACACTCTCACACACACTACTGAAACACACTCACACACACACCACTGAAACATTCTCATACATACTAAAATGTTCTACTGAAAACCTTTCATACACACTTCTAAAACGCTCTAATACACACCACTGAAAAGCTATCACACACACTATTGAAACACCCTTTATATAAACTCTGTTCACAGTTACTATTAAAAAACTGNACTATTGAAACACTCTTTGAAATCCCTTTATATAAACTCTGTTCACAGTTACTATTAAAAAACTGGTACACACAGGAGAGAGCAGCATGCTAAATGATAACTGATTTAAGAGGTTGAAAGGTATGGACCCTCCAAAGATTTTTCCCTTGTTCTCAGCACGGAGTCTGGAGAAAGGAAATATACCTGACTTGTGTTGCTACAGCAGCAGAGGCTAATGCCACAACTGCTCCTCTCCTATATCAGCGGGTGGAGCTGAGTCCAGTGTGCCACAGAGACAGCGCTACTTCCCAGACATCTTATAGATGTCTTATTACAGATGTCTGTCCCACATGCAGATTGCCAATTCTTATGTATTTAAGGATTTTAGATTAGACCATTTAAGTTGTGTATATGAATGCGTTATTCCTTTTTTGGGCCAAATATTCATGTCCTTGTGTTTAACTGTTATTCTTTCATAAAATTAGACAACTACTACCTTTAGACAAATCTGTTGAAATTCCTTTTGTTTTCTGTAATTATTGTGTCCCCACAATCATTTTCCATCCCTTAAGCCTGTAGTTTCTTGGCTCCCCAAAAAGACTACAAATTTATACAGTGATTTCCAGGTGACATCATTTGTTTTTGGTAGGAAGTCCAAATGGAAAACTGATGAATGCTTAAAGATAAAGTATGTTAAAAATAGGTTAAAAATAGCTGCAGTTCAGCTGTAGGGTGTGTGCTAAAATAAAGTGATGGAAGAATGACAGTGATGTTGGTGATGATAGTGACGGTCAACAGAAAATATAAGAGCTCTACCAACTCCCTAAGTGAACCTAAGTGAACAAGTAAAATAATACTAAACCACACCAATGTGTCATGCATTGTAAGTGACGCCCAAGTCAATCTATAAACATAAATAATAACATATCCTACATCCACCCTATTAGGTAATGATTTTTAAAAAAAATATTAAAACTGTTAATGCTACAAGAATCAGTCTTTNATGTAAGTGACGCCCAAGTCAATCTATAAACATAAATGATAACATATTTTGGCTCCTACATCCACCCTATTAGGTAATGATTTTTTAAAAAAATATTAAAACTGTTAATGCTACAAGAATCAGTCTTTTATTATAGCAAAATGGACACATTATATCCCAGAAAAGTTCACTACTGGAAAATGTCTGGAGAAATATACGCAAAATACATCCCATATTTTCAACTTCTGAGCTTGGCAAACATGCATTACTCATATGATATGTTCCTGACAAAAATGCTTAAACCATAAAGTGCTTCAGTTGTGTGTGTGTGAGAGTGTTTCAGTAGTGTGTGAGAGCGCAATTCTGAATTATGTCCCAGACAGTCCCTTATATTCCATGTTCACTCTCCTTTATTATCATCATAAGAGCAGCTCCAGAAGCAGCACTTCCATTCTCTGGTTTCAAGCTTTGAGAAAGACTTGGCTTTTTTCACTTTCAGTTAAATTTACAAGTTCCCACATGAGAAATGTTGAACTACCTTGCACCACATCCTAACCACAATCGTCCCTAAAAGGTGTGTTGCACGTGGGAATATTACTTTTACTCTGTGGTTTTTAGTTACAGGAATAGACTGACGGCCACTCAATAACAGTAACATCTATATGATCTATCATATATGTTACATTGTGCACTCAATTTATTCTGAATTGTAGCACAACAGTGTAAATAGAAAGAGGTGTAAGAAGCATAGGCATGTCATTGGCTTGCATCATCCCTCTGTGCTGTAGCAAAATTTGGCAAAGTCAAAAGTTCAAAGTTCAAGAGGATACAAGTGTGTTTTCTCACTAAACTTTATTGACAACGCTACATTCACAAAATGTCAAGCCGGCTCATTTATACTGTGTCATTTCATGTCATATTCTTATTGTTTGGATCATAGCAGTAATGACATTATGAGAATTTAGACTCAGGCTGTCTTTTGTTGGCACAGCTCTAACTCAGTTGTATGTGTCTGAACTGAGGACAAAAGGTTTTACCACATTCCTCTTGTGAATTTTTTGAGTTTTTTTTAGTCTTTACAATAACCTTGATGGTAGTGCTCTTTTAAAGCCTCTGAATCNTAGTCTTAACAATAACCTTGATGGTAGTGCTCTTTTAAAGCCTCTGAATCAGCTTAATTTGTGCTCAGGCAAGCATGTTTTACAAATGATCAGTTATAACAGAGGTCCAAGACACCATTTACTGACTCAGTGAATGCGACTACACAGTCTTTCTCTTCAGTTCAAATGAACGCTACTTTTTAGGGTAAGGTATTTTCACAGATATTACTTCGTTCATCAGGTGATATAGAAACACCTTTTCACCTCAAAAATATGTTTGAGGCAGATGTGCTGAGAATAATCAAAAATTAAAAAAAGAATAAAGAAGGATAAAAAAAACATCAAAAGCAAAAAACATGTCAAATATGGATATTTCCATGCTTAAAGCTAATCCCCCCCCCCCCCACTATTTTACCAGTAGTATCAAAGATAGGTCATAGAACAACTGACTTTACACCTGACCAACACCTCCTCACTCCAATGCAGTTTACAGGTGCTTCTTTATAGAGAAAGTTAAAACACTGTTGAATATGGGTGGTGTTGCTGGAGCCATGTTTTTAGATCTTATGAAAACCTCTCAGCCTTTCCACTGGTGTCCAACAAGGATCTATGTTGGGTCCACTCATCTTTAGCCTATGTGTAAATTATTTGCCATCTGATTGCCCTGATATATAGATTGCAATGTATGCTGATGACACTGTAATATATATTGATAGCAATACAAAATGTGAAGTTGCCTCCATTGAATGATACTGAATGGTTAAACGATTGCTGTCTACAACTAAACATGTCAAAAACTACCAGCATGCATTGTGCTAAGAAAGCAAGTCATACTGTCGAGCCATACATAGTGATATTTGGGCAAATAAAATTTAAATAAATTGTGGTTTAAATTATCTTTTTAAAACAAATTTTTGAATTAAAATAGATGGAAACATTATGAAGCTTGCAAGCACAGAACAATTTTAAAATATGTTTGGTGCTCATATGTTCACTTTTACAAAATTATGAATTCTTGAACAAAACTGAATATAAACGTCTACACGCTGCAATTGGGTGTGAGGATGGTATGAGATAAACTGATCATAGGTGACATGATTTATGACACAAACATTGATTCTGCCCCTTAAGAAGGTCTACAACAGGGTAAAGTATAATTTGGTAAAATATTAGATAAATTTGAGACCCCTGGAATCACTAATCACAGTGGTTTTCCACCACTGTATAAACAAACCATCAAAACCTTCGACAAGAAACCTAGTAGCTTTCACCACAGAAACATACTAGAAAAATATCATCTTTTGAGCTGCGAAAACCAAATTAAATAGGCAAAGATATGTCTCAGATAATTTGCACGTAAAATACAACACGTAAATTTCAATCACATCACTAGAGTAAACTGCATTATNTTAGAAAAATAGCATCTTTTGAGCTGCGAAAACCAAATTAAATAGGCAAAGATATGTCTCAGATAATTTGCACGTAAAATACAACACGTAAATTTCAATCACATCACTAGAGTAAACTGCATTATCCCATTGCAAAAATTTGCTTTTGGTCAATCTGCCCTCTCAATCAAAGCAGCACATGAATGAGCGCTGTACGAGTCCTCCAAGGAGCACACCACCTTCTAGACAATTAAGAAAGTGTTCATATCTGTCTGGATGAACCAATCACCTCACAAAACTGTCCTGTTGTATTACTGTTGTCCTACTTCTTGTTTGATTGTTGCTTGTATGTGTTATGCTTACATCTGTTTTTGTTCACATTTCTGTGACGCTGCTCTCTGTCACTTTGTTCATACGTAGTTTGCTTTACTTTTACTGTGTGCTGCTTATGTCATTCAAAGCGACCTTTAGAGCCACATTGACCCAATGAGCTGAAATCATACTTGTACTACAACTGTTACTCAGTATTGGAAACAAACTCAACACTCACTGTTCAGCATCCCCCCCTTCTTCATTTTCATCTCTGTCCGCAGCCTGAAACTCGCGCTCTCTGGCCCTCTTCTCTATCATCACTTTCCAGTAGTCGTTGAGTTTTATGCCCAAGGCGCCTAGAGTCAGTCTTGAGGAAAACAAAAAAGAAGCAACTTTTTTAAAACAGTTTTTAGAAGTATATTAGTAATATATTTCTTGACAGTTCACTGAAGAAAAGATGGTGTGTTGCTAAAATTATTATTAAATATGTACTGCACCTGTATTCCTTTGTGTATTCAAAGTCTTGCTTGTTGTGAGCAGGTTTGAGGAAGTTACACTCGATGACACCAATGACCCCAACTCCTGCCCTTTGACCCGAGGACTGTAGGGAATGAAAGTGAGATTAATAAACTCAGAAGTCTGCAGTGTATCCACAACACTTTAAGACATATGGTATAATCAGTTTCCTCTACCTTCAGCTGACAGCCTACTTTCTCATAGGCCTTGATGAGTCGGTTCTTGTGGTACATCATGATGCCATAATGATCTTTGTTTTTCGGTTCCAGCCCAAAGGTCACCTTCACTTTCTCTTTCTAACAGACATCAGTCAAGGCAAAAATTTATGGCTGATACTAATTACTGGAGACTTGATGTGAACAAATAAGAAAATAAATATATATCCTGTGAAGCACATATAAATAATAATTTTAAATGTTTAGGGGGCCTATTTTTTTTCCAAACAACAGCATGAAATACAACAATATAGAAAACTGTTTAAAAACTGCAAACATACAGTAATAGTATGCAGTAACATAATTAGCTTCACACAGTTAGACTACAGCTGACATGACTTGCCTCTATAAACCCAAAACAGTTGTTAATACCTACATGAATACAACATAATTCTGTAATTACCCTGCCTATTTAGTGGTAAATTTGGTGGATACAGGAAATACCACTGACAGTCCAGTTGTATGTTGGCATAGAAACTTGTAACCAATTTTGTACATGCAACCTGATTTAAATTACATCTTTAGATAGATGGGGATAGACTGAAGTGTGGTCTATACACGTCATGCTCAGTGTGCGTCAGTCTCTTTCACACCAGCTTGTCAAGTCTCTTCTTCGCTCTCAGTATGATCTGAGTTGTCTTTTTTTCTAGCACAGCTCATTTTCATTTTCCCTTTTCTTGCACGTTTTTCAGACTAGCAGAGCTGTGAGAAGCACACCAAGTGTTGCCTTGACACGTCCCTGCTAAAGAAGCACTGCCTAGTTAATCTACAACACTATCTGACCTCATGTTCACTTCCTGTTGTCACTTGAATATATGTACGAATACAGATGACTTGGCTTTACACACACACGCACGCGCACACACACACACACACACACACACACACACACACACACACACACACACACACACANCGTAGGGATACACTGAAGTGGGGTTTATACACATCATGCTCAATGTGTGTCAGCCTCTTCGACACCAGCTTGGCAAGAATCTTCTTCCTCCTCAGTATTATCTGAGTGCTTGGCTTCAGGTACAAGATACTGAGGTAAGCCTGAAATGAACAGACAGACAGACAAAGTGCAAAAAGTAAAGCAACCACAGTTCAACTGGGGCAGTGTGTTACTACAAAACCACAAGTGTCTCTGGTAGTGAGAAGTTCATGCTTGAAACTGGCACATACACATGAACACATGGTTGTGTAGAACATGTAGGGGCCCACCCAAGCCTTAACCACAACCACTGCATCTCTTACCTGGAATTTTACATTTTGAAACCCTGTTCACCACTAACCTTAAAATCATTAATTTTAATAATAATTATTATATAACAAAACATTTTGAATTTTGAAATATTGCATTAAGAATCATTCTTAGATCTTCAAATGCAATTTCTTTTAGTACAGTGGCAGCCAAAATTCTACATAAATCTTAAAAAGACATTAAAAACTTCAAATTGATTGGTTCCATAAAAACACATAAGATGTTTAGAGTATTGGGTCATTTTGCTACCAGTGATCCACTAATGAGGGTCTAGCTTTTTATTAAAAGACACAATTTTTATTGCCGTGCTCAGTGTCTATATAAAGGCAGCACATTTGAAAGTTCCTCAGAGACAAAACACAGAAAACATGCCTGAGGAGACATATTTTAAGATTGTGTACATTTTTAAGGGTCTCTCCTGTATGCTGGGGAAGATCAGGTGATACAATCAAAAGCACCAAACAGCAGTCAACCACTGACTCAAACCTCAAGGAACATTCCTCATCCCCCAACTTTTAAACCAACATGGACAAAAAGTCTATAACATGGTCTGAAATATGGAAATTTGACCAGCCATGCAATTTCATGAGAGCTGCTGAGGAAGACTGTGTGACATTATAAAAAAGCTCCACAAAGTTCTTGGGGTGAGTTGGGGTCAATTTGTACTATGCACTGTTGAAACAATGAAACTGAGCTATCTGGGATTGTACAATTATTCTTTATATGTGACTCTTTCAATCAATAAATTAGAAGTAAAATATAAATTCAATTTTAACTACTGTACTAGTACTGCTTTATTTTTCTATAATTACTGCAAATCTGGACTGCCATTACTGTAGAAAGGAGGATGCTGCTGTTTTGTAAGAATTTCTAGCTATGGTGGGTGTAAGGCCAACAAAACGTCCATGGTTAATACACAGTTTCAGACTTTTCTCTCCTCACCCTGAGGCTGTAATGCATGTCTGGGATGTTCTGCTCAGCTTTCAGGGTTCCACTGTTCCTCAGACCCTTTTTCAGTTCTTCGATCTGAAGCTCAGGCAAACGGAAGTCACTTGAGTCACTTTCAAAGTCGATCTCCGGCTTGCCATCTTTGGTCCTTCAGAATGACATCAAAGGAAGCAGAATAGATAATGATGCACTGTACTGTACATCGCTGCTCTCAGATCACTTTTTAAAAGGAAGAACATAGATGACCTAAGAGGCTTTGCAGTTTTGCAGATACATAAATTGCTTTTAATGATAATACTTAGAGTGCATACCCTTTTCTTCAAATGCGAAGAGGAAGTGACACAGAAGAAAGTCTATAAAACACCTGAACATTACATTTTTACTCTCTGCAGCAATTTCACTCTAAAGGACTAGACTTTGCCTAAGACAGCAATAATGAATGAATAATGAATAATGAAAAAATATTTAAATGTTATTCTAATTTTCATGTGATGGTGATGTGAGGATTTGATTAGTTTTGCATGGATTTGTCTAAAGGCATGTTTAAACAAATAGCCTACATGTGTTGCCTGTCTCTTTGTGTGTGTTTGCATTCTCATCAATCTTACATGTGACACATTAGCTCTACACACAACACACCTGCTCTACAAATGAAAGCTAAGAACGTGTTAGCGACCTCAAACTATATTTAAAATTACTAATCTGTGGCTGAAAAAAACCTCTGCATCTGTTCCATATTTACTTTCAACCCAAATTAAGCTTTAGCAAACAAGCCATCCTGACCTGCGGATGTTCCAGATTAATATCTTGGTGCCTTTTTTGGAGAGGATGGAGTCAAAGTGTGTATGTATCTGCTCCTGGGAAGTGATGATGGAGTGCTGGAGTATGGCAGCCAGGCTGGCCTCTGAGTCCTCAGTCACCACCAGTGACTGTTTCACTGAGTTAAGGTCAGAACACAAGGGAGCTTACAAGGTGATAAACCTGAAGTGTTTTGCACCACTCAGCATGAAGAAGCTGTTTCAAGGCTTTTGATTTAAATGGAATACTAATTTTCTGTTATCACAGCGTTAAACTTAGTCTGCTTATTTGTATTCAAGTCTTTTATAGTAAATTGTCACAATTACAGACTTGTTGGTTTACAATAATAATACAACACACACACACACACACACACACACACACACACACACACACACACACACACACACACACACACACACACACACACACACACACACACACACACACAAACATATTGTGGCTCAAATATTCTTTCTCATTAAGGATATTGGTTTGCTGATTGAAGGGGACGATGGGGACAATGACAGCCTGGGCCTTGATGTTTTCCAGGTAGGTCTGAGACAGCATTCCCACAGTCTGGCAGCCACCATTTTTGGTGAAGATGAGGGCATCGCGGCCCAGACGCATGGAACCAGACTTAAAACCATTGCCATACACCCCGATAGCCTGCTGACTGGCTTTACCTGAGCCCTTTTCGGTAAATCCAAAGCTGGACATAAAGGTGAAGACAGTGAGGTATTAAGGATTTGTTTGCATATTAGATACAACTAATAATATCATTTTCATAGATTTGTCATTAATTCTACAAAATGTTAGGAAAAGTGGCCCAAAAGTATCCAAAAGTCAAAGTTCATGTTAAGAAAAAAAGAGAGAAAAGCAGTTAAATAAATGACTTAAACAATTATTATATGCTTGATTAAATGTACTGATATATTCACTCTTCTGTATCTACTAATAGATTCATCTAGGTGTATCATGTGCTTTTTGTAGAAATTGTGTGAACATGATGGACACTATGACATGTGAGTGTGGCAGAATGAGTGTGTGGTGACAGAAAGCAATACCATATACAAAATGTGGGTTAAGAACACTGGTGAGTCACTCATGGTCTGAATGCAGCACACCCGTAGTTTTCAAGTACAT
>JANJYP010055298.1:0-19948 GCA_024605115.1 Rastrelliger brachysoma
TACAAATATTGTTTAATAAAAGTTGTTCCACTTCTAGATGTCATTGCATCTTATATTTTATTATAATTTAGGTTGTACATGACATGAAAATTTTAAAAAACTGTAAAAAGAAAAACAAAGACCAAGTTTAAGAGATGAAAGAAAGACCTAGTGAATAGAAAGTAAGAAAGAAAATGAAACATTCAAATGTGATGAGATCAACCAAGGTATCTGACATTTTAAAACAGAAGGTGTTAGCAGGTGCTCTCCTTCTCATAACAGATGGACAGAGAGAGATAGAGAGAGAGATGAAGTGTGAGAGAAAGAGGGAGGTATAAAGATTATACATGTACTGTAGGAAACCGTCCATCTGTCCATCCTTTGGTTCCACACTGAGCAGTCTTGCGTACTTGCACACTGAGTTGTAAAGATACACAATACAGAGAGAAACTTTGACGAAAACTGATCCCAAAATCCCCAAAACAACCAAACACATACCTTATGATGTCACTCATCCCCTCAGTTTTTTGTCTGTAGGTTAATTTTATTATCATCTGGAATTTAAAAAAAGAGACAAATATGTCCAAGTTAAAAAGAAATTAATAACTAATTTTATGAACTAAGATATTCCTATTAATCAACCACACACCAACCACTTCATCCTTTTTTCCCTCTTTCTTGTTTCTTTGCCACTAGGGGTGGGTATTGGTATTCATACCAACCTTTCAGGTATTGACTGAAACAACCCAATACCGAGTAGTATAGGAACTGTGCCTTTTAAACAAAACCTGCGATCAATTCTTTTTGGACCTGGATAAAGAAAAAAATGACACAGGGTGACATTTATGTAACTGATTTCTTTCTTTTCACATAATTAATATCAAATGAAGTAAAAAGTACCGAATGAAGCACTCACTCTGGTCTAGGTACTAGCCCTACTTGCCACTCGTTTTTCCATTTCTCCTTTCCTTTTTCATCTCCTTCTTGTAATGTCCTTCATAGTTTTGAGTTCATTGGTGACTCACATGAATAGAGTGCCAAGGTCTGAATCACGTCATCTTTTACGCATCACGCTTTTCACCTGCTTTTTTTTTAAACAGGAATTTATTTTGTTTATGTCTATTGCTGAGACTTTAAAAGCACCCACTTATTATTTTTTAATACTCATTGACCAGTGGAGATTCTCTGCCCTCATCCTGTAAGAGCAGTGAAAGCTTCATATGAATGGAGGCTGATAGTCACGACTCCTTTTTTAATAACTGTAGACAGCCTCTCAAAAATGATTTGGCATTGAAAAGTAAAAATGAAAAAAGTTGGAAGTACTTGAATAAGCAAAAAATAAGTAGATAGCCAGTATAAAAACTGATGATACTGATGCTGGATTCCAAGCAGACTATTAATGAAGAAAACTTGTGCTTTGTCCAATAATACTTAGGTGATAGGTAAAGATGAAGAAACACCACAGGATCCAGTTGAGTCTTACTCCAATATCTGAGATTTATTTCAACATTTTAAATCATGCATCAATTATAAGGTCTTGCATGATTTTGCACCAAATATGTATATTAAGCAGAGTCCATCAGTGGTGCTACTTTTTGGGTGATTAGTGCCACTATTGGAAGGGACTGTGGGGAACCTCTGGTCAAAATATCCTCTCATTTAAAGGTAGTAAACTGTGGAACAGGATATACGGCTTATAGTCATGTAATTAAACACCTACATTTCAAACTTTTAATATTCATTTGAAAGTGTGGCTCAGTGCAAACCAGACACCATTGGTTACATGTATGTTCATAAAAAGTCAAACAGCTTCAGGTATGCAAATATTTTACTTAAAATCATTCTTATAGACTCATGTGACTTTAGCACTCTGTACACTCATTCAGTGCCACAAGTTTTATGAAGAATTAAAACCTTTCTTTAAAAAAAAAAAACTGTTAATAGAAAAGCATATTTCAAGGTATTTTCATGGCTATGTGGGATGGGAAAGTCTTCGCTTGGAGTAAAACCAACATTTAAATCCAGATGGGGGTAATACCATAAGTGCCTCTAAAATTCACTTTGCCTTCAGTCGAACATATTTTAACACTTTTTTGCTTCAATTAGGTCTCTTGGTATCAATATGTATTCATGAAGGAGAAAAAAGAAATCCTGTTGAGTCTTAACCCTGTCTCTCCCAAACTAATTTTCTGTTTTCTTTCTCTCTCTCTTTCCTGAAGGTGAGCTGGTCAAACCACCCTCAGCTCTACCCAGAGCCTTCCCCTCCCACCTCCCTCTTCCTTGCACTAATCCCGTCATCCTCTCTAACGTTTCCCTCACGCCTCTTGTGAGAAACACACGCCACTATGTCTCTCTTCACCTCTCCCGTCCCTTTCTTCCTCCTCTTCCTCGTCATCCTCCTCCCACTACCTGGCTGCCAGCTGGTGTCCCAGCCCATTGAACCCAGCAGCAAGCCTGATCGAGTGGTCTCCTCCTCCACATTCCCTGCCTCCTTCCCGCCTTTCATTGCTCATAGTAACGGCACTGTGCACAGAAACAAGTGCATTGAAGAGACAGTGTGCAGGCCCGGTATCCTGCTGCCTGTATGGGAGCCTAACCGACCCGGACTTGGTGACCAAGTGGCCAGAGCTGTGGTCTACTTTGTGTCACTCATGTACATGTTCCTGGGAGTGTCCATCATCGCAGACCGCTTCATGGCATCCATAGAGGTCATCACATCTCAGGTAAGAACTAGTTAATGTATAGATGGGAGGGCTGGCCCGAAATACATGAGTACATTATGAATACTTTAAAGAGTTTCATATGGTAAACAGTTCAGAATGAATCAGTATGTAACTGAGTTCAAATAAAGGTCAACTCAGGAGCAGTGGTTGCCATGGTGATTTGAGAATCAGATCAGAGAATCATTATCCTCAATGGGGACTGCCCCCCACTCCCACCCCCTTTAAATTTTGTGCAGACACCTCCTGCCAATGTCACATTGTATGAATCCCAACACCTATGTCTACATTCTGACAAAAATTATGTGTCTCTTTTTTACAGTTTGGTCATGAGCTGGAGTTAAAAATAAAAATGTATTCTCTAATTTTGGAGAAAAGGTGATTTCCACTCCTCCTTTGAGTGCTCATAGTTTGAAAAGTTATGTAAAGACAGTTTGGTGTTTTGGAGAAAGCAGAAGTTTTCCTCTGTCTTAAAAGTTTGAAACACCTTTCTACATGCAGGTATGACACAGCAGCTCGCTCCGCAGGATTAATAAAGTATGTAATCTATCTTATTCATTTTAGAAAGAAAGTTTGGCAACACGGATTGTCCTTAACTCCATAACGGAGCATTATAAAGCTCAAAAGTGAATATTCATTGAAAAAAGCAATTCATGTCATTCATGTCATGTTTTACCTAATGAAATTATCTGCTTCAATCCACATGTTTGGCATTTTGTCTTTCTAAAGCAACTTTTTTACCTCTCAAAATGATCCTCCTCCTGCTTGCCTGCTACACACATGTGGTGAGGAAGACATTGCTGATCTAAGCACAATCGCACATCCCCATGTAGGCTACACCTTTATTTAGCCTATATATTCTAAATCACAAAATACATTTTTTCAGTGTGTCACTCCATGGTGAGAGGAGCACAGCTAAATAAATAAATAAATAAGGATAATTGTGTATTAGTAAGTATGAATTAGTTCATTTTAAAATTTGTGAAGTGAACTTTGAACTAGTTTATGTAGAAAGTGAACTTTCCCAACTCTGCACAGCATACTACTACATAATATTCAGCAACACATCATAAAATTATACAAAACAAAACAAAGGCAGGTAAAATTAAGATAAAGGCAGGTAAGTAAAAAAAAAGTGTTGCAATAGTTTAACATCAAAACTACTATAAGTCATCAAATCTTAATATCTTAAATCTCAATAGTGGAGCAATAATTTCCTAAATGACCACATGCTCAGTTATTCAAGGGCCTGATTTTAGATACTGTAAAGACTCACTGAAATAATGTATTGAGGTAGTATTTGGTTGTTTGGGTACCTCATCAGGATGCCTCCTGGACGCTTCTCTTTCAAGGCATTGCAGGCATGTCACACCAGGAGGAGACCCTGGGATAGACTCACAGCATGCTAGAAGATTACATATGCTATCTCTCTTGGCCTGTGAAGGCCTCGGGAGTTTGAATCTGAGCTTATAAATATGTTTTTTAGTGCTAAGTTTCAGGTCCTTCGGAGGATTAGTGTATATTTAGTAGTCTGACAGAGAGTATATTTAGTAATCTGAACAGGAACAGATTAACATTTTTACCAAAGTAAGTAANGCTCCAGATGGGGCCTAATGAAGTGTCACCTGATCTGATGCAGTGACTGCTGTGTGAGAGGGGACTCCATCAGGAAATAAACGAAGTTTAAACAAGACAGCTGTCTGGAAAACATATAAAGCAAGAAGTATAAACATCATTATGTAACCTTTTTTTAATTTAATGTGTCCATCTGAACAGGAACAGATTAACATTTTTACCAAAGTAAGTAATTGTCTACATTTCATCTCACCTTAAAGCAGCTATAATCAATATTTTTATAATAACAATTTATGGAATGACAACATGTAATGTGACACTGAACCTACAGAGACTTATCAGAAAAAGCTGTAAAAACGTCACTGTACACTACAATCTCAGCAAACAGACACAGTTAGCTGTAGACTAGCTGGTGAACATACAGTAGTGGAGCTTTTAGCAGCTAAAAAGCCAGATTTTTCCCTCAGGAGTTGGTAGACAACAAAAACAAAGCTAAAAGAAGAGAGTGGGCATTGGACTTACATTCAGCAGGTGGCTCTTTAGCTGCTGGATGTGGAAATTCATCTGTAGGTATCACCTTTAATTCTTCTTCTTCATTTCAAAATTGGATAGGGCTAGTAACACTCATTAACTCGGTTACATGGAAAATATTAGATAACAGTGAGGTAGGAGTAACAGAGATAGAGATAGGGACAGAGAAGGCAAAGGGCATAGGGAATGAATAAAGACAAATCAAAGGGTTAATGAAGGAAAGGAGTTTGCCCATTCTCCTCAAGGCCAATGTAAATGAATGTCTGTTTATGTATCACCCAATTCATCAATGTGGCAGCTACAAGAACACCTCAGCTCAGCCAAACCCGGTCTGACATGTACTTTCTTTATATGTGTGTGTGTGTGCGCGCGTGTGTGTGTGTTCTCATGTTATCAGAACTTATGGGAGGAGACACAGCAAATAAACTGCTTATAGTATGGATATGTGCAACAGGTAGTTTAGAGAGACTGTTTGTATGAGAAAGTCACAGGTTTCATCCCACCACATGCCCGGCTTTATTCATACTCATCACAGTATCTTTGAGGAGGATGCCAAACTCTTATCTTTACACTTTTATTGCTATATAAAGAATCAAGATCATCCACCCAGTAATTCCATCCATAAAACAAAGTTGTTTGTTTTGCATTCATCATTACTTACACTTGAAATATTAAAGTGGCAGATAATCTTCAAGACTCATAAGACTCAGTGCAGCTCAGTGCTCACACGTGTTGGTTCTGAAGTCATTTTTAATTTGTCAGTCAAACTGTGAAGGTGAGACTGATTTTCTGTTAAGGCCTAGGCCTTAACAGGCATTTTGATGCTTTGGATGACATTTGCATACATGCTTATTACCTAGTTATTCAAATAAAAGAGGTAGACAAAGCAAATAAATTAATGGCAATTGTTTTTCAAAGATTGTTTTTTGTATGTTCTAAACCTCTCATATTCTCATTTTAAAACTCAAATCCACAACAGGATTTTACTTCAGAAAACATTCACAAATACTACTTTGAATGACTTTGAAAAATGTTACTAGTAACCAGACTGTTGGAGAGGTTTAGTAATGTTACATAACGTTTAAAACTACTTTAAAACCTGAACTGAATTCACTTAATTGTTGAAATCGATCTTTCTATTAGCCTCATAAAATCATTGGTCTTTTTATAAGTTCTGGAAAGTTGTTTCTGTTATTTGAGGATTTTGACTAAACAGTGAATATAAATGATTTCACAAAATGGCTGTAGTATGTTATCTGTTGTAAGGGTATAGTATCCACTGTTAATCATATGAGAAATGCTTTACATGGTCTTCACAACTTTTTTAAGTTGTATTTTAAAGCTTCGATTGGTTTAATATTCAGAGATCCTTACAATCCCATTTTGAGCACATTAATACCATGTACCATCTGTGTGTGTTTGACTAACAGGAGAAGGAGGTGACGATTACTATGCCTAATGGGGAAACATCAGTGGCAACAGTACGAATCTGGAACGAAACTGTGTCCAATCTGACACTCATGGCTCTCGGCTCCAGCGCTCCAGAGATATTGCTGTCTGTTATAGAGGTACACACACACAGAGAGAGAGAGAGAGAGAGAGAGAGAGAGAGAGAGAGAGAGAGANGTGGAGTATTTTAAATAGATCATAGATTTACATTAATTTACTGCAGACTTATGATAACACTAAGCATAACCAGTATTGGGGAGCAACTAGTTACATATAATGACACAATTTGATAACAAAATAACTGTTTAGATGTATGATGTCATCAATATCTATCTCCCTATCTCCTCCCTCTCCCAAACACAAACCACACACACACACACACACATTGTATTTCTCTAGGTGTGTGGTCATGGCTTTAAGGCCGGCGATTTGGGACCAGGAACCATTGTTGGCAGCGCTGCCTTCAACATGTTTGTGATCATTGGGATATGCGTGTGGACGATCCCCAACGGTGAGACACGCAAGATCAAACACCTCCGAGTGTTCTTCATCACCGCCTTCTGGAGCATCTTTGCCTACATCTGGCTCTACCTCATCCTGTCTGTCATGACGCCAGGTGTCGTGGAGGTAAGAATCAAGATAAGCTTAATGTTTCTTAAAATAAGTTGTCTCCTGAAATGTAAATTCAGATTAATATGTATATATATAATTTACGTAACAATGTTGTTGAAGATTTTTGATATAGAGCCCAGAAATCAGTAGGGAGATACAAGAGGAGTCCAGGATATCTTCAGTTGAAAAGGGTTTAGTTACTTGATCAAGGAGAAATGAGCGAATAATCAGTACAAGCTGTGGTGGGTGCTCCTTCAATTCTGGAGTGTCTGCTCTCTCGGGATAGTCTTAAAACCCAAAATAGGTGATCTAGTATATAAACAGCACCTGAATTTAGTCTACTGGTATAAACAAGAAGGCCTCTGCCCCACATCCATCAAGGTTTACCACATCCAACCTCCATCTACAGACTTCCACTATCTCATAGAGAGTTAGCATGTCTCAGCACAGAGATCAGTATGGACTCGGGATGACCGCAAAGCTGGCCTAGTACATGACATTTCCTAACAAATGTCATGTCTTCTGATGTGGGTGAATGCTTTTTTTCTGGTGCTGCTGCATCTTAGTGCAGCTTTTGATTGATCAGGATTTTGAGAATCCTGAAATTGAAAGGCCTAGGCAGTGGGTGTCTGTGAGTCCCCTATTTCTCGAATTTGTGTGGCTTGGTCCTTAGATGTCTGAGACTGCTGCTCTTTCCTACGGTGTACCTCAGGGTTTTGTTGTAGTTCCTATACTATTTGTTCTGTAAATAGTTCTTAGTAATTACTTAAGCTATGTTATTAGACTAATAAGATAAACAAAATCTTGTTTGAGCCAAATTACATTTTAAATGTTTAGTTCAGTAAATAACTGTAATCTGTATTGTGTTAAACAGTTTTTGTACATTTCAATATATAATTAATTTTAGTGAAAAATTAGTTAATAGTACTTTGTTAGATGTCAGATAATTCAACTAATGTATTCATGTTTATATAAACATGGTATTGTGTAAAGCAGTATTATTTTAGCTATCTGTTATAATGGTGATATAAGTTGCTGTCACTTTAAGAGTTTTGAGACCCCTGTGTGAGTATGAGGTTCATTTAAGGACTGCGCAACATGGTTTTCTGATTGGGAGAACTTATCTTTAAATGATCCTGTAAGAATATAATGCACACTGTGGAATGAATACTTCTAATTCTCTGTAAAAGCTGCTATATTAAATAAATTTTATTTACTTACTGAAGGAGGGACTTTCCTTCATAATAAACTGTTGTTGTTTAAAGGAGATTAGATGAGCTGATATTTGAGCTAATATTATAAATAATGTATTCATGATGCTCCTTCCCCTGTTCCAGTTTGTGCCACTTTGTGTTTACACACAATTACACCTGCACCCAGTGCCCAAAGGGAAGAATTGATGTTTTAAATCATGATCTTTAATTAAACACTTGAAAACATGTTTTTTTTATGTGTGTCTCAGGTGTGGGAGGCCTTGGTGACCCTGCTGTACTTCCCAGTGTGTGTCATCCTGGCTTGGATTGCCGACCGCCGCCTGCTCTTCTACAAGTACATGGGTAAGCGTTACCGTGCTGACAAACGCCACGGCATCGTTGTGGAAACTGAGGGAGACTTGACACCCAACAAGGGCGGCATGGAGATGATCAGTGATGGGAAGTTCCCACCGCGGGGAGGTGCTGTTGTCCCTGCTGAGAATTGCGGGGTTGGAACTCAGGATGGCACAGCAGCTGCTGCAAACAATGTCAGTGCAGCAGGCAATCTACCCAATTCCAACAGCACTATGGTCAACGTGGAGAGCAGCAAGGAGTTAGACGAGAGCCGCAAGGAGGTGAGAGACAGAGGATACTACTAACTATGACCACAATAAGAAGATTGTTCAAACCTGAGACCAGCAACATAGAGAGAAGCACTGTACCCAGTGTTTCCCATTAATTATATAGAATGTGGTGACCATTCATACCTATACAGTCACTAAAGCACTAAATTGTTTGGAGTGTACCATAATGATGCAGTGATTTAAAAATGTGCTCCCGAATCTGGATCACACTAAGGTCTGACCACCACTTATATATCTGAGAACAAGTTTGCCTCTGTAATCAATCTGTAATCTCCTTTTTCAGGTGGAAAATGCAGTTAACATGGAAAACACAATATCAGCTGCACAATATCAGTGAAATATTGCTGACTAAATATGATAAATGATGTTGTTCCAGCTCAAGATTTTACCACTTTACTGATGATTATGTTTTTAGAGAAAACAATAAAAAGACTGACATGATATGGGGGGTTAAATATTACCTTCATTTACAGTTGTTAATCACCTGCTAAATGGTGATCAGTTTCTCTATATGCTGTGCAGAAGCTGAGAAATGAGATACGTTTAAGAAGTAATGATACAGCAGAGAGATGAACATGTGGGAGGTTTGACAGACAAAGATGAAAATATGACAATGAGGATCACAGAGGTTGAGAACAGAGGAGAGAGGAGACAAACTGAGTAATAATACATGAAAAAAGTGAGAGGGAGAGTACGCAGGCAGATAAAAGACAACAATTGGCAATTAACAGTTTGTGTCCTATGTGGCTGTTTTAAACAAATTGTGGGATGAAAAGGAACATGATAAAAAAAAACATGCTGCACAGAAAAAGAGAGAGAAGTCTACAACGTTTCATAAGTATTGTCATGTTGATCTGATCTGACAAGAGAAAAATTTGTTTAACAGTGAAACTTCAGCTCCTACAAAGAACTTAATTTATTGTTTTTAAAGCTGCTATAATCAATAGTTTTTACAATAATAATGTGTTAGTCAGAGCTCTTGATTAATCTGCAGAGAATTATCAATGACTCCTCTTGGCTTTACTAAGCTTAATGGTGAGTTTCAAGTCATTTTTTAACTGTCAGGCTTCATTTTTACTGTTTTGGTTTACCCTCGGCAGTCTCATAGCATTGTTTTCAGAGAAAAGCTGTAAAAATGTCACTGTACAATACATTATCAGCACCAAACAGCAAACAGACACAGTTATCTGACTAGCTGGTGAACATAGTGGAGCTTTCAGCAGCTAAAAAGCCAGATATTTCCCTCAGGAGTTGGTAGAGAACAAAAACAAAGCTAAAAGAGAATGAATTTTGAATTTACCATCAACAGTTGGACAGAAACATGATTCCAAATGAAAGATAATGTTGCTCCATAACTGGTAGATGTGAATATGAAAAAAATAGATGCAACAATTAGTTGATTAATTGGCAAACATTTTGATTTCTAATTAATTGTTTTGAGTTATTTTAAAGACATTGTTGGGACGTTGTTGGATTGTGGGCTGCTGGTTGGAACAAAGAATAAGTGTATGGAAATGTCACAGTCAGCATTTTTGTTGTAGATCCATAAACTCCTTCCAATCTTCATTTTAGAGCCTGAAATGTGACAATAAGTGTTTGGATGAACAGCCATGCACACTGTCAGTGTGAGTTGTGTATTTCAATCATGAGTCTCTGGTCCAGGTGATTCGTATTCTGAAGGAGCTGAAGCAGAAATATCCTGACAAAGAGCTAGACCAGCTGGTAGAGCTGGCCAACTACTATGCACTGCTGCACCAACAGAAGAGCAGAGCCTTCTACCGTATACAGGTAAACACACACACACACACACACACACACACACATACATACATACATCCTATTTCATAAACAGTCTCTTAGGTGTTTTATTTTTTCTTTTAGATTAATAAAAAATAGTCATCTAAAAATTAAAGTCTAAATGTAAGAATTTTTAAATTATTATGTATTTCTTGATGTGAAAGGTATTTTGACATATTAGCCATTTGTCATTTTATTGTGTTGAACAAAAAGATCCATGTGAGTCAAAAGCTGGGGTAGGGTAGGGTAGGGTAGGGTAGGGTAGGGTAGGGTAGGGTAACTTCGTTCGCCCTATAGGGGGAAATTCAAAATTCACATAATGGTATTTTCAAAGTAAGATAAAAATAAAATTAAAATTCAGTTATATAAACAATACAATTATCTCAAAATACTATATACAAAATATAGCCTCCAGAGCCAGAGGAAATTTCCTGAAGCTGAACTGAAGGACTGCATCAAGAATCACTACAGGATAAATACAAGATAAATAAGGTTTTTTTTAACTGATTCTAATCTGTAATCTAATCCAGTAGAGCCCTGGAATATAATTATATACATGGAAATGCGCGCAAAATGTGAATGAAATTAGATTCTGTGTACTTTTTTTGCTTGAACACCGCCTCCTCCTCTTTCTCCATCCAGGCAACTCGTATGATGATCGGAGCTGGAAATGTCCTAAAGAAGCATGCGGCCGACCATGCTCGACGCACAGTTGTACCTGATGAGGAAGCACCGGAGGAAGATGACCTGGACATTTGCAGCCGCATCTCATTTGAAAGTGCTCACAGTCAGTGCATGGAGAACTGCGGCACCCTGACACTGGGTGTAATCTGCAAAGGTAGTGGAATAAAAAAATAATAAGATAAAACTGAGTCCACATAAATCATTCAAAAGAGGCTGATGAGGTAATGATTTTTTTATCAGTCTAGATAATCCATCATAATTTTTCTTTAGTTGAAACTTGAAGCAACAATCCATAAGTGCAGTATTGTGATTTATTTTAACACACTGGCCTGTTCTTTACTTGATTGAAGACTGGATTGAAAACTTAAAACAGCCATGATAAGTATAGCACAAAATTTGGTTTCTGCTTTGTGTTCATACAAAAACCTCATTTTTGCATACATTTTTTAATTTAAAGACTTAACTGAAAAATGATCCAACATTACTTTTTATTTCACTGTGAAGGCGGTCTGGGAGAAAACACCTTCTATGTGGACTACAGGACAGAAGACGGTTCAGCCAATGCTGGATCAGATTATGAATACAGCGAAGGAACTCTGGTTTTCAAACCTGGAGAGACCTGTAAAGAAATTAAGGTGAGAAGAGGCGAGTGAGAAAAGACATGTAGACAAGGAGTGAGTTTAATTGGTCAAGAATTCTGTTATAGATTAATATTAGATGACTTTCAGACATGGTGGATGTGCTCTGACCCTCAGATGATAGATTTGCATTTTTTATTTTGAATTCATTGTCGATCTCAGTTAAATTCAAATGCAATGTCTCTATTATAATGGAAGTAGCACTGAAAACAAATTTGAAAGCCAAAAGAATTGAAACTTTTCATTATGAGAAAAACAACAACATTGGTTGCTTGTTTCACACACACACACACACACACACACACACACACACACACACACACACACACACACACACACACACACAAAGGAAACATCTTTGTCGCTTGGCAGTGCACCAGTTGTGCATATTAGATAGATAGATAGATAGATAGATAGATAGATAGATAGATAGATAGATAGATAGATAGATAGATAGATAGATAGATAGATAGATAGATAGATAGATAGATAGATAGATAGATAGATAGATAGATAGTAAATAGTGTGTAAATATTATATTTAGATGAATATAATAATGAAATGTATCACACAGGGTGCATCTGTTCTTTAATTTAAAAAGGTCAGTTGTTTAATATTGTTTTGCTTTGTGTCTCTTTGTAAAATCAACACATGCCTCCTTGAGAGAATTTGGGGACACTCTGCTTTCTCTCCTAATATCAAGTTCATCAGTAGGTTTGACAGTAAGGCCACATCATTAAAACATTCATGAAAGGGTTTTTTTAAGATAAGATTAAACTATAATGATCCCTATGGGGAAATTGTAGCTGATCATATGAAAGAGGACATCAGCCATTTCATCCCAAAAGCTCTGAGCTCAAAGTCTTTATTGAAAGATTGGATGTAGAAGAAGCTGCTGACACTGGGGAGGGAAGAATAGAAAGAAGTTACCAAGTCTGGTGTGAAAGCTGATCTTGCCTGAGACGACAGTTTTTATGGAGCTGCACAAACATGCTGCAGGCTTCTGAGTAACCAGCAGAGTGCCTGTAAAGTCTGGGAAGATACTCGAGATGATCAAAGTGAAGGGAGAGAGGGGGGAGAAGGATGATGAGATAAATAATGAGAGTCCCAGCAGGAGAGACAGAGAAAGGCTGAGGAGAGATAGATGTTTAGATTCAAGAGGGATGACTTGAAAATTCTGCTGCTGCTAGTCAAACTATACTGATAGATTAACTGCTACTTTACTGGATGAACCTGAAAGTCCCTCAGATCCTTAAAAGTTAGAAACTTTTCAGTTAATCTGAAGTGGAGGGCAGAAAATTTTAGCTTTTCACTACAATCTGTTCATGAAAATCTGCCAGGAAGATTTAAACTTTTAACAGGACACCTCAAACAGCAGAAAAGGTCAGTTTTGACTATATTATGAAATTTTATCCTACCTCTGGTGTTTCCTCATTGCAGATTCTTGAGAATTATGACGGCATTTCCTGAGTTCCTATTTTGTATTTTTTTTTCTTTCCTATTTGTTGGTTTGTTTGTCCTGACTATGTAAAACATTTTGTGTTACTTCACAATTTATGGAAATGCTATCCAAGTAAATTTTGATTGATTGATTGATTTATTTAATTTTTTGATCCATAAAGGTTTTATATTTGTTAAACTTGAGCCAAAAAAGTGATTTAAAAATCTGTGACGTTATCACAATGTGAAGTCTGTGGGCCGAGAAAGAGCTTGTGGGTGGGAGAAACACTAGTAAACATATTCAGTGAGCTGCATAATGCAAAAGTAAACCTGGAACCTAGAAAGTTTTATTTGGCATATGTACCAACAGCCATGGATGTATTATACATAAAGAATTGCTCAGCTGGCACATATATGCCAAAGAAAGGTTCTAGCTTCCTGGTTTACTTCTGCATTATGCATCCCACTGAATATGCACAGTATAGTGTTCCTCCACTGGCCCTGCCCACTAGTTGCCGCTCAGCCCATAGGCTTTACATTGTGATGACATCCAGGATTTTTAAATTGCTTTTCTCAGCTCTAAGAATGTTTTACAAATACAAAACCTCCATGGACCAAAGATTCATAGTTAGAATTATATTTGACCTTTTCTTCTGTTCAAGGTATCCCATCAAGAATCTGCAAATGTCTCAATTCTCAAAAAAGTCTCTCTAAGAGCAGTTCCTGGACTCAGAAATTGTTAAATTGAGGTTCTCTTTTTTCCCTTTTTTCTTCTTGTTGTCTCTTTAGCAATAGTAGTTTATGCAGAAAATGCTTTTGGGCCACAATTGTTTAGCTGCTGGGAAACATCAGTTGATGACTCAGTGGCGGCAGCCTATCCAATTTTTATAATACATCAATTTTTGTAGAGCTGAATGGGTGCCATTTTGGTCCAATATCCACCTTTATAATACATCCATGTTCTATAGCTGATGGTAATAACACAAAGTGACGATAATTAATTATCCAAAATCTTCATTTGCTACTACTGAATAAACTATTTAGAGTCTGTTATATGAATAGTGAAAAAGTGAATAAGGAAGTGATTTCAAACACAGTCTAAATTTCCTAGGGTACACCTGAATATCACTGCAGTCATAGCAGTGTTAAGTTTATCTCTGTAATTGTTCAAACACTTATCAGGAATTTATATCATCATGCAAAAAGAAATCAATTTTTTTCCATCTCCTTCCTCTCTTCATGTTGCATCATAGCTGCTGGACTTTCAAAATATGTTAAAGTCTCATCACATGGCAGGGCATAGTTTGCTGCTGATTGAATTACAAAACCAGCCTAATCTGATTTGGGAGCGCCCACCTGTCAGCTTAATGCATGGTGGCAAGATCTAACAGCTTCACAGTGATAGTGATGTAACAGGAACTTGTGTTTATGTGATTGCAAGACTCGCTGAATATTCAAGTGACGCAGACAGACACTCACGAATACAGAAAAAAGGTCCAACTGATACTGGATTTTAGGAGCTGGATTTTAGGAGCAAAGAATTGAGATCAATATGTTGTTATATGTACATAATATATACATTAACACACATTTTTTTAGACCTCCTCATTCTCAGTTATGTTTGGAAGCAGCAGAAAAAATTAGCTGGTGTCTTTCTGTGATTGATCAGAAGGAACAGCCTTATGCCTAAAGATGTTTTATCTCTTTCCATTCTTCTCCAGGTTGGTATAATCGACGATGACATCTTCGAAGAGGATGAGCACTTCTTTGTGCGTTTGCTGAATCTGCGTGTTGGCGATGCAGATGGCATGTTCGAGAGCGATGAGGTGGGTGCCACCCCTAAAGCCCGCTTAGTTGAGCCCCTGGTCGCCACAGTGACCATCTTGGATGACGATCACGCCGGCATCTTCACCTTCAGCGAGCGCATGGTGCGTGTGAGTGAGAGCGTGGGCACCATGGAGGTGACAGTGGTCCGTAACTCGGGCGCCCGTGGCACTGTGATCCTGCCTTACCACACTGAGCCAGGCACCGCCAAGGCCGGAGAGGACTATGAGGATGCCAAAGGAGAACTGGAGTTCACTAACGACCAGACCACGTGAGTCAGAATAAACACTACATTTATCAAAAACTATAATTTCATATATTTTCCCACGAGTGTGTCTCAGTGAATCCTGTTGCCACCTTCATCTTCTGCTGCTGTGTTGGTGGCTCAATATCCTGAATTTGATGTCAGTCCAATTAATTCTCTTGGAGGAGTTCAAGTATGAGGTGGCAAAAACAATTGGCAAAATGGAAAATTTGAATTAAAATAATTAAAATCTAACCCTAACCCAGTTGGAGTTAGGGCATGGGTGTTATATCAAATTTTCAGAGAATAATTCCCACAAATTCAATAGGGACTTTGTGCTGTCAGTGCTCAGACCATAATCATCATAATAAAAATAATTATTGATAATAACAATTATTAATTATATATAGTACTTTTCAAAATATAAGTTACAAAGTGCTTTACAATGCACAAATAAAGGGAACAAATAAACACTAGATCAGTCAAAAACAATTAAATGCAGGAAAAATGTAAGAATAGACAAATATGTTTATAGGAGATAAAAGCGATTTAAGGAGGATTAAAATTTAAATAATATCAGGAAAGACTTTCCGATAAAAGTATATGTTAAGAAGAGACTTAAAAGAGATCACCTATTCAGCTGACCTGATTTCCTCAGGCAAATTGTTTCAGAACCTTCCTTCTGACTTCAAATGCTCTGAACACTCTCATAAAGTATCTATACCAAATTTTGAACCATAGAACTGATCAATAAATGTGTGATTAAACCTTGATGAATGTTTCATAAAGCAGAGAGAGTAGTTTTTTAGCTTTTACACCAGGAAGAAAAAACACCTATTATCACCTGCTGGCTTTTATAGCACTTGTATACCTGAGTGCTGTATTTTCAATTATACACCTTTGTGTTTCCACACCGGGTGGATGTGGTCATTAGTGTGGTTGTTGCATCTAAAGATTTGTTAATTGTGTGAATATATCAGTGTGTAAACAACCATAAAAAACTCTAAGGAAGGTCTAAAGAAATAAACAGTTGGTGTACTTGGATGGAACCCTTTATTCACTCCTCCACCACTTCCAGCTCTGTCCTCCATCTCTCATCTCATACTTGTACCCTGCCTGTTTACCAGACAATAGTCCTGTCCATTATTCATCAAGGAAGGAAGGAAGGAAGGTGTGTGTGTGTGTATGTGTGTGTGTGTGTGTGTGTGTGTGTGTGTGTGTGTGTGTGTGTGTGTGTGTGTGTGTGTGTGTGTGTGTGTGTGTGTGTGTGTGTGTGTGTGTGTGTGTGTGTCACACATCTGGACTCATTCTACTACATTTACAATATTTGCAATTCTGTAATTAAATAAAGAAATTAGGCATGTAAGCTTTTATAATACATTCATGCTTTGAAAGGCTGACACACATAATAGTTGCATATTTACTGGCATCCATCTCTGATAATTTAATAACAAAAACACACTTTATTTTTAGATCCAGTGTTTACTGTTCATAAATAAATAATAATAGCTAGCTTGTGTCATTTAGGCAACAAAACAAAGCTTATGTTTGAAACAGGGGAGGATCTAAGAGTTGACTAGATTCAGTGCTTAGCCCAGAGCACCCACAACCAGGGCCTTTATTTTTGGTGGTTCACATGCATTTTACTGCATTGTATCACTTCTGCAAAAATTAATATTATCCTAATGGTAGTTATTTATTCTAGTCCTTACATACTGTCCCTTACATACTGTTCATATTCTGACTCATAATTTAGTTCTACACCCATCACATTAATAAATTCCTGATTAATAAATCTTAGATAATGAATTTTCATTCACTATTTTATGGTGCAGGAGAACATTTTAAATAATATGATTAATACAACAACAGCTTTTTGAATGCTGATTTTTTATTCAGCTTTATTTTTTAATAAACACAGGTGTAAACTTTTTTTTTTTAATTATGAAAACATGCATTTTATTTCTGTTTTTGTATGCTATGGCCGACATTAGGAAAGGTCAAGCTAAATGTAATGTGAAGGGTGTTTTTACACCTTACAAATATGAAATGGTCAAATTTGACCCTGACCAGTATGAAAGGGTTAACTATTTTCCAAAAAGAAAGCACATGAAAATGAATAAATAATTCTATAAATAAATAAATTGAAGTTATAATTTGTGTTCAATGCCAACAACAGCTGTATTTTTAATCAATCTTTCAGTTAGCTAATTTTCTTTTACTGTCTTTTAATACACTATACCAGATGGTAAGCTGTCAATGACTTGCAGAAAGGCTTCTATCAATGCATTTTGACATTAGTATATTTCTGTGTTTCAGAAGCCAAGCTTTATTTTTTTTGCAGCATTTTTGACAAACTAGACCGGACAGATTCTTGTGCGACATGGATTTTCAACAGCAGCTCTAAGCAGCTGATGTAAACTGACGGGTTCATTGACTGACAGACACCTGAATTAATTGAGACAGGGCTGGCGAGTGAAAGGATCTCCAAGTGTTTCTGGTTATACGTTATGTAATTTTTTTTCACAGTTTCAGAGCTGCCTTAATACTGTTCCTAAAGGGGAATTTATTGCAGTAGTTAATGATGTCCCAGTCAGTATGTCAAAATGTCGCCCAGAAACCAGATACTGTACTTTGAATATTTTTACTCCAGAACTGATTAAGTTTTCTTTTTTTTCACCTCAGCTGCAGCCTCAACCTTTACATTTCTGTCTTCTCTCCCTTCTGGCCTTTCTCAGCTTCTCCTCAACTAAGCTTTGATTACTGATGATACACTGACAATGCCTCCAGATCCAACTGCTTAAAATGACTACAGCTCCTCTCTATTAGATCAATTTTGACCTGGTCTAAGAGTCCACTCATAAAAAGTTTCTATACCAAACTTTGTTCCCAAAAATGTGCTTAGAAAGCATCAATAGTGGCTCTAATTGGTCAATAAATGTATAACTATCTATCTATCTATCTATCTATCTATCTATCTATCTATATTTAATATGCACAACTGGTGCACTGCCAAGCGACAAATATGTTTCCTTTGTGTGTGTGTGTGTGTGTGTGTGTGTGTGTGTGTGTGTGTGTGTGTGTGTGTGTGTGTATGTGTTTGTCGTTTGTCCTTTTTTATGCTGCTGTGATTGTTTAATTTATTTCCTTATGCATACATGTATATATGCATAAATAGCATATGCCTGCATAATACCAATATCACCACCGACACAACTTTTTATGTATGATGATGATACATAATACATGAAATTCCATAAAATGACAAAGATGTATAGATAAATCTCATGTGATATACACATTTTCAACAGGAATTAATATAATATAATATAATAAACTAAACTATGAAATATTTAGTAGTTCAACAGTGCATTGGATGGGGGGGCAGTTACATGTAGCACTATAGGTTGTTTTTTTTAACTAAACTAAATGAAAAAAAGGAAATATGCCTTAGCCACTATGAACCAGTGTGTAGCTTTTAGCGCTGCTGCAGCTCTCCTGTCATGCTGTTTTATTATCAGTCTATCTGCTCATCAGTCTGTCACCTCATCCAATCATCTCCCTCCATTTCATGTCATTTTCACGCCACATTGCTCCCTCAGTCAGGGTCACTGGTCTAAGATTGTATCTGTCCATCTTCTCTCCCTCTTCCATCTTCTCTCATCTTTCACTTTCTATCAGTTCTTTTTATTTATATCCATTCTTGCATTCACTCTTTTTTTATATCTTCCTCCTTCTCCTCCTTCATAAATCCCTCTGTTGTTCAGTCAATCAATAACTTGTTTTCTTCTTTCCCTCAACATGACTTATTCCCTGCATGCCGCATTCTCCACTTCCTTTTTTCTCCTCCTCTTGTCTTCCTGTCAGCTCCATCTTTCATTTTCTCAGTCCATCCATCTCTGCCTGTTGTCAGTGTGCACCATGTTTTCATCTGCTCTGTCCGCTGAGTTGGATTCTGTGCTGACAGACTTCAGTCAAAATAACAGGTCTTGTCATCTTCACCCTTCCTCTCTGATACTAACATTTCAGTATTCATACCTTGCAGATATCTGTCATTTCAGTCTTCAACTTCATGAATCCATTCTTCCTGTTCTTTGTCTTTCATGACCTTTATTTATCCAATGCATGCAGTAAATACCATTGTCAAATCATAGTTTGTTTTCTATTCAGTTAAATACAGTAACACAATGCTGACCCTCAATGGTGCAAAAAATAGGTGCTCCTGTATTTGTTGATTTTAAACCTCAGTGACATGTTTAAACTTTGTATGAGAGCCACAGATAGGGTTAAGAAAGTCTGAACGTTTTAAAAATTGCACTGATGATTTTTCATTTTTGGTTACAAAACATACAAATTACTTTTAATTTATAGTTACTTATGAAAATGATATTATCATTATTTGATATTTAACATGTTACTGAATACATATATTGTATTGTTTTTGACTCTTTGAAATCATTAAAAAAAGTACTATATAACCTATATAACCTATTGGATTTCCAAAGTAAATTTCCCAATTCTGCTCCTTACGTAGGATTTTTTTGAGAGTAAGAAGAATTAAATGGCACCAGCCTAATTTCTAGGAAGATAAGCACTTTAATGTCACTGTATATATCTC
>JANJYP010055337.1:0-19757 GCA_024605115.1 Rastrelliger brachysoma
AGGACGCTATGGTGGAGCGACTGAGTGGATGAACACAGAATGAGAGAGACTCAGATTCAACAACACTAACTTGACACACATCCGCACACAATGAATGAGGTGAAAACGGAAGGTGTCAGCTGCACTCGTTATGTTACTGTAAGTGTAATAAAATCTATCAAAGTAAAGTATCATTACCTGCATCTCCAATCACTGGTTCAATGTCAGATAGAGAAATTACACAGCTGTCAGGAATCCTCCGCCTACTTGAGCCTGGAGATGCGTGCATGGCTGACAAAGGCTTTGTCATCAACCAGATGGTGTCTGACGTTGGAGTGACCCTCGTTAGCCCCTCGTTAGCCCCCCAGTTAAAAGCAGAGAGGACACTGAAAAAACCCAGAGCATCACCCGTCTAAGGATGTTGGTGGAGGCGGCCATCAGAAGGGTTAAAGAACATCACATCTGGGACATCCTTTCAGGCTCTGTCAGTCAGTTATGGGCAACTTATTGCTTGATGTCCAATTATCAAGGCCCTTTAGATGTGAAGGGTGATACACCAGTGTGAAACCCTGAACATAAGCAGACCATGATTCTTTTTCAGATGTTTACTGAATGTTCAATAATTGCTCAATTTTGTTGTTTTGTTTAAATCTTAACACATTTTATAAACAACTTACTATACATCCAATTCCATTTATCATAATGTAATATACAGAATATGATTTAGTGAAAATGAATCTAAAATGACATGAATGTTCTTACAAATACATGGAATTATACAAAATGATATTCCAGCTGTGATTACAAACTGGACTATGCTTTCATAAAACACACTGCAGGTTGGGCCATTGACAGAGTCAGAGCAGGAGTCAACAGAGCTCCTTGGTTCCGCCATGAGTCAGACCACAACTGAGGTGAGACCCAACAGGCATGTATTTTTTAACCTTTGTGACAAAGTCGACATTTTTGGCTGCTTCACAGCAAAAGTCTTCCAGGTTAGTTAACATCTGATTTATCAGCAGGAGGTCTTTTTATCTTTTGTTAAAGAGGCAGCAGACACTATTTTTTTTTTTTTGGGCACAGGTGACTTTATTGTAATTACATATAATAATATATAATATAATATGTAAAATAAAAACATCAGTGTGGTGCGGCTGTCTGCATTGAGGGCATTTTTAGAAGGACAAAACTGTGTATTGAATCAGTTCGTTAGGTAAAAACATGTTATGAATATTAGAAAGCATTAACTCTGTTTTTCCTCAATAAATATGTAAATGTACTTTATTTATGCAGCCATTTACAACAGTCCTCTCAGTGAACCAAAGTGCTTTACAATAGATCATAAATTCTTTGACATGAATAACACAGTAATAGCGTATACCACGGTATACCCTACTGAACACTAGTACAGGTTTGTATAAGCCTGCATTCATTCTTATGTGTTAACTTGGTGAACCTACTGAACTTGTCAAAGACATAATCCAGCATTGAACCTTTCTTGCATTCTTTCATATGTGTTTCATCCCAAAGCATCAGAATGTTGCTTTCTTAGTCCTACTCGTCTCAGCAACCAGGAGTCTGTCCTGAACAGGATTCTGAGATAGTTCATTTTCCTGTGTATGACACTGATGATTACAACCTGAACTGAACTTAGTCAATGTTTCCTTCCAGGTGCCTCCCTTTGTAGAAATGTCTGGCCAACAACATCCACTAAGTAAGTCTACTGCCCTTAATTCTTTCCACAGCTCCAGAGATGACCATGTCTGGTCCGTACTGAAATGTCTCTGTTGGATGGACATCTTAAAGTGATGTCACTGATTAACACACCTCTGTAGCTGAAAGTGTGTTAATCAGTGACATCACCTGTTGAAGTGTTTGGTTGGAAGGAAAACCTGCATAAACACGGCCCTCCATGGCACATGGTTCCCTACCCCTGTCTCAAAGTTAGGGGTGGGTGATATGGCAAAATATGATGATCATCTTCAAATATCAAATATCATTTTTTTCTAATAAAATCACAATTCCAGGTGTGCTATAGGATGGTAGTTCATTTAACCATTGTTTCTGTGAAAGAGGAAATTAAGCTTTTTTTTGTAGAGCTCACTTTTTTGCAGCTGTGCCTCAGTAATATGAAGTATTTTTTATTGTGATCCATGTTAAGTATCTGAATGTCTCCAAAAACCCAGACCCTAGGGTCAAGTTCCATTTCAGTCTATATAACATCTGAGGTTGTTCTGACGATGAATTTCCAAAGTTCCTTCAGAGAGGAGCAACTCCAGAGCTAATGAAGTAGGTCTCTGACAGGGGTTTCACTTCTCCGGCAGTTGGGAGAAACATTATGGTATATTTTGTATAATTGATGAGGTGTATAATAAGTTCTATTGAAAATATTGAAGTGTGTTTGTTTGTTTGGTTGAGATTAAGATAGTTTGGGACGTTTTTAAGATACTACACCAATCACCCTCCTTATAATTACAATCCTGATCCAACTCTGACTCTTAACTTTTCATTTTTCTTCTATGCTGGGAGATTATTATTAAGATAAATAGCAATAGAATAGATGATAAATAGCAGATTTCAGTCCCTTTGTAGAGTGGAGCAGCTAGCTGTTGTGAACCCAGTCTCTGATTTGGAAATATTTGAATTATGATTTGGCAGTTTAAATTTTTGTATAAATGTTTGTATAAATTGTATAAATGTTGAATTGTTTTGATGCCACTGTTAACCCAAGTTGTTAAAGTTCCATCTGTAATCAGATGAGGGATTCCTGGAAGAGTTGTCTGTGTGCTGCTAGTACATGTAGCGCTGACGGGAGCCAGTGCACAAGCGTGAATGATGATTCTTGCTCTGATTGGTTGTCTTGTCTCGAGTCCCTGGCGATCTTGCAGAGGCATTACAACCACTGGGTGGAGCTAGAGACACCTTTTTCACAGTTGACCTGAACATATTCTACTTTAGATCATAATGACCATTTTAGCAAACACAACAGAAAATTGCTACATACTACAGCTTTAAGAGTTTGTAAAAGCAAGCAACTGTAATCCATTTAATGAACAGCTGTGTGTAATAGCAACATATCAGAGCTGCTGCATCACAATAAACAGACAAATAGAATTACATGACCCTTTTTCCTCCTGCTAATGTTGCCACTATTTTATTTCACTATTTTTTGTCGCCAACGCATTGGCTTTTATCAAATCTGACACTTGAATTAAATTGCATTTACTAAACAGAATTAGAGTAGAGTGTGTCTGAATATATGCTATCTGAATTACATTCATCAAATGAAACGATTACAGTAGAGATATGTGAAACACTGCCTTTCTGTCCTCTTTCCTGCAGCGGCTCCCTCAGTATGCAGAAAATGAAGCAGTTGAAAATGAGGGCGAGCGATGGAAGCCCACCCTCACCTTATGATGCAGGATAGATCAACAACTGGAGACTGCTGATTGATTGTGTGTGTGTGTGTTGGATTTGACTGCTGAATTCATTTAATGATCAAACATAAAGTGTTGTATTATTAATGAACTGATATCAATCAATATATGGAGCAATGAGTAAAGCTGGCATGTTTCTGTATATTTTTTGATCATCAGATCTCATGTTTGGAGCTAAACCAACAAACTGATAAAGTTTGATACTTTGCAATAGTCTTAGGCAACCATTAAAGTTGTTGTTTTTAGCAATGCTATAATAACCATATATACAGTAATTACTTTTCTCTGTACCTTAGTAGAACCCAACCAGAAAATCCAGGAAATGTGTATGTAGTATTAAAAACAGTAGAAAACAGCAAAATAGCTAAAGTAGTTAGGATTTAGTGACTTTAGTGACTTCTCCTTACACTTGAGCAATAGTAGGAACCTTAATTAATGATAATATTTAATAATGAATGTTAAATTTAGTGTACATATTTCATGTATTTTCTGTTTTTATGGTGGTGGTGATGGCCTAAGTCTTTTCCATAGTACTGTATATCACAGTAGTCAGTAACTGCAGTTGTAATTACAACTTAACTAGCTCGTTAGGCTACTTAACACAACCTCTTCATTCTGTGCTGCACTGTCAACATCTAAAAGTACTTCAGTACAAAGTGAAGAAGAGCCTCTAATGCCATCACTTTGACCACCATGGTCTCTTAACANGCTTAACACAACCTCTTCATTCTGTGCTGCACTGTCAACATCTAAAAGTACTTCAGTACAAAGTGAAGAAGAGCCAGCCTCTAATGCCATCACTTTGACCACCATGGTCTCTTAACAGTCACATTTGCCTCCACATCTTTGTACAAATGCTTGGAGTTTATGTATGCAGTATAAGATTCAGAATGTTCTTGCTGTGGGGAAATGTTTCATATTTGATCGATGTTTTTTTGAGGAGGGGAGAACTGTCATTCTCATATTCTTATACAGTACAAAATAAAATGAACACTTTTGTATACAGCATTTGGTTTGTTCTCATTTCCTGGCGATTTCAAGCCAAATGTTAGAACCTGGTGAGTCAGTGGCACCTTTAGGTGGTTTGATTTCTACATGCTGCTAAAGAAATGAGGGATGATTACAGTTGTGGCTTCATGACTGCTCACTTTATTTATAGCTGCAGCAACTGTCCATAAACTTTGCTTCAAAACAGTAAAATGGCAACACTAGTACTAACAACATATCCTTGGAAATACAACATAAAACTAATCTGAATCTTCACACAAACACAATATTTTCCTTTGATTGTATTGCAGGTGAAGAGTCTGGCCCCTCTGCATTCAACACAGGTCACATCTGCCAGTCAGTGTGTTGTCACAGCTGGAAAAAGCTATATTAAAAAAAAAAAAAAGTTAATTAAAATAATAACTCAAGGACTTATTCAGCTGAATGTATTGCTAGATTTGACCTTTAAATGTGGTGTTAACTTTTTTATTAGCTGTGTGTGTGTGTGTGTGTGTGTGTGTGTGTGTGTGTGTGTGTGTGTGTGTGTAGTGTGTGTGTGTGTAGTGGGTCATGAATAATAAAGCCATTTATTACCTGACGTCAAATATTTCACTTCAACCCATATGATTCTGCCACAACTTCTATGAGCCAAACATGTTGGGTCAAACTTGGACAGCTGCTGCTATCAGATGTTGCTTCAGTGTCTGCACTATGTGAAGAAACGCACTTGCTTTGTGTGCTGTTTCCATGTTTCTGGATTAGTTGCTTAGAACACCATGATACGCCAAACAATGATGTCACTACAAGTAGGTGTATATATTATTTGGTTCATTCCATGAAACATAATATTACCATTTTTATCAGACATTCAGTTATTCTTGTACCACCCTGTCATATGAGCACAATATGAGTAATAATATCCTCTCAAACAATCTTACTCTTTGTGGTGTCATTTAAAGCGAAACATTTTGAATAAATATAGTTTGGCTGAAAAATAAAAGTTTTTGTTTATATGATGTATGCAAATTCCATGTTGGCCACTGAGGACATGGTAAAATATGTTTGCCTTTATTGTTATTGAAAGTTAAGTGCTTAACTCCTTTGTGATTAAAAAAGGAAGTAAGACACAAAAAGAGACAACATTCAGCTTGACATAAAAGCAAAAGTTGTGGATTTGCATTGTTGGCTGTTTCTCTGCATGGGCATGACTCAAACATTAGTGCACACAGTAAATTATGTTGGGCACGACTTGACTGAGGTCCATTTTTGTAGTTTCTAGCTCGGTAGCAAAAATGGACATTGATTTCAGAAATCAGTCTCACCCTGACTGGAGCACCTCTACAATTTAGTACACTTTATTTGGGATCTTCATAAATGTGTGCTTTATAAATCTGTCACTGGACACAGTTTTAGTCTGCCTCCAGTTTCATAAATTCACTGTATGTAAGAGGTTATATTAACTTGGAAGAAGAAACAAGATGTATAAACTTTACCAGCTGACAATATTTTCAGGTGGTTACTCAGTGTGCAGGGTCTCCTCCTCCATCACGGGCCTGCCCCTCAAAGATCTGGCACCTAGACATGGACATGTATATTGTATATTACATAACTACATGGACACTGTCAAGACGTTTAACACATAATACAAAGACTAAAATTAAGTATTGTGTGTATTTATTTGCTATACTGAGAGGTCTACTGGGAAAAGGGGTTGCCAAAATCTATCAGAGGACCAGGAGCCATCTTACCACTCGCAGTCCTCCAAGGTGGCCAAAGAATTTGTTATTTCACAAAGCTGCTGAAGCATTATTAGTGGAACTGAGAGAGCGCAGGGTTTAACCTGTTGCTATGGAATACATCATATTTCACAACTGAATCTACTCACTATATTCATAGTGACTGACTGACTGCCTATCTATGTCAGTTAATATGGAATCAAACAATCAAGAAAGAAACCACAGAAGGATACATACATATTTAGTCAGGGGCTTCATATACTGCCACAATCTTCAAATCAAATACATTCAATCTAGCATCAAACCAGCATTGCATGAATTACTCTAGCTCTGTATGAAGCTCAACAGTTTCTTTTCCCCACTCTGTGACACACCCACTGAGAAACTAACTGATAATTAAAGCTGCAAGCTGCCTCACACCCCGAGCTGGACACAGTAGTGATGCTTCCTGTCTTCAGTAGGTGGCGCTGTGATTATGGATGAACATTAGGCTCCGCCTTGTCTTCAGAGCATGACTCTGAACAATCCTATAAAATTTGAAGTTCACAGCATGTGGAGTGAAGTTATCAGGCTTAGAAAAGTCATGGCTGGCGTGCTAGGACAGTCCAGTGGTTAGAGCACATGCCACATATACAGAACTCTGCAACTGACCCCAGTTCGAATCCTGGCCGGAATAGTCATTTGCTGCGTGTCTCACCCCTCTCTTTCTCTCTCCATAAAATTTGTGGGAGGAGTTTGTTAAAATGTAAAGGCTGGAAATGGTAGGATGTTGTACAGTTTTTTCCAAAATGGCTGACTTCCTATAGGAGACAGACAAAAGTCCCACTATGTTTTTTTTCTTCATCTTGTTAGATACACACGTGTACCAAATTTCACGTACATATGTCAATGTGGCCAGAGGATGATGCTCATTAGGGGGCTCTACTGAGCCATTTTACAAGTGACACACTGGCTACCATTAAAATATTGCGAAGCCTGATGACTGTGCAAAATTCTAGGATTTTTCATGCATGTTTAATTACAATATGCATCAGCATCTCCATGGTGATAAATGTGAAATTAGTGACATTCAGCAACCATATTTAAATGAAACTGCTAGTTAGGGATTAATGTACATAAAGTTAAACTGTTATGCTCTATAATGAATTCTAAAATGCATGAAGGGGCTCCAGTTTTGACAGAAAAAGGAATAGACAACAATGGAAACAACAACTTAGCTGGTAGAAAGACATGGCAAAGAATAGGGAATACATAATATGACTGTAGATTGAGATTCGGTCTGGGAACCACCCGTTCATTTTTTCATATTTGAGGCATATATATATTTGAGGCTCATTTAATGAGGCGCGTAACCTGCAGCAGTTTTGAATCATTGTATACACTTTGCATTAACACGTGTCTCGAGAGATCCGAGTGGACAACTGAGATTTAATGCTGTCTTTGTCATCTCTGCAGAAAGGTCAAAGGGCACTGCACAAAGTTGCTGGTTGTCAGACAAGCCCAAGATGTATTTTAGTGCAAGTTTAATACCCATTATACCCAACCTCATCCAGATGAGTACTGTAGCAAACCCTATTTTGTCCACCAGAGGGCAGCTTGTATCTATCTATAAAGCAAGAAACGTCAGTCTGTGTCTGTGACTCGCACATCTCTCTGAATGTTTGTCAGATCTATCTCAGATTCCACATATAGCTTACGCAAGACGCGATAGTTTGTATCCATTTTTTTCAGTTTTTTTGGATTGATATTAGCATACCTGTATCGTTTTTTCTCCCGCTGCACTACCTTTGCTACAGTTTGAAGCTCCACCATCACTCTCACACACACACACACACACACACACACACACACACACACACACACACACACACACACACACACACACACACACACACACACACACACACACACATTGCTCCGTTGCTCGGGTAACAGCGCTAAAACATGCAGGACAAATAAGCAGTAAGAAATTTATGATAAGTCGGGTTTTACTTGGCCTATCATAAAAATTCAAAAACTGACATGTAGTTTGAAATTAACACTTTAAAGCAAGGCCTAGCCTGCCTTCCTCTGCGTGGATGTAATGTTATTTCCTATACGGGCTGTCCTCCATGTTACTGTAACCTCATCTGTCAGTTTCACCCACAGACTGTATATATGGTTTCACCATGCTGTTCTCATCTGATCTCAGCCCTTCACCTAACCCTACAGATAAACTTCCACTTTTCATGGGAACATATACCTTCTGCGGGCACTGCACTAGTTCTAATGATTCTAACTCTTAAAAAATAGATATTTCATTTAAAATGTATTCTGGCGTGATTTCTGATATTATATATGTTTAGTTCAGGGGTTGGGTTTGGCATAAGGAATGTGTATTTTTGGGCTGTATGCTGGGGTTTTGAGTGGCGGGCTCTTGTTTTGAAGGCCACTGCTTACTTCCTGTCTGTGTTGTGTGTTGTAAAAGTGCAAAGTAATAATAGCAATAAAATGAAGGCAACTAAAGAGGAACGGTAACATAAGGATAAGACGTCAGAGGCTGCATAATAAGCAACCTCCCGAAGAGGCACAAGATCTGTGTGTGTCCATTATTATTATTACTTATTTAATTATTTAGCCCTTTTTTTGTTCAACGGTTGTTATAACGGTTGTCATGGTCAATAGAAAAAGTTGAAAGTAAAAAATAGAAACGTAAATTGCTTTGTTTTTTTTTTAGTTCTCAAGTTGGTTTATACACTGGTCTGTGGAAGAGAAATAAACTATAAACCATCAGTCGAGTCTTCTCATCTTTCAGAGGGTATGCTAAGTACCGATCTGAAAATGATTGGCTTTTCTATATGATTAGCTATCTTTACCCTTCAATAAAAAAAGAAAATTTTAGTAGTTCTGAAATCTTCTCAGGAAGGCCTTTCCCAGCCTGTAATTGTATTTGTGCATGCTTACTCACATTGCAGTGATCCATTCGCTCCGTCCTCCGCTCTCTCCAGTGTCCTTCACTACAATGTCCTGCAACACGTCATCTAGTGTTGAGTGGGCTCTGAAAAGAAGAACACAATAGCAACATTACAACTTGAAAATTCCTGTGGAAATTTTGCTGGTCCCTGCCTGTGTGTGTGTGCATGAGACTTAGTATCGTCCCACAGGTGATGGTGGATTAGTGTTAATGGCATGGTAGGAAGCATTTGGTATAGAATATCATGTGTATGTACTGTACTTACTGCTTATCATTTCACAAAGTATTTAGGTGTAGAACTTTTATGCATAGCCAGAAATACACCAGTACAGTATGAATACTAGAAAGAATTTCATATGGTAAACAGTTCAGAATGAATCAGCGAGTAAAAATAGTGAGTAAGCTCAGTGTGAAAACAGAGTGAGATTCTTATGATTAAAGCGTTCCATTCCATTATGTTTAATTGGGACTCAGACAGGTTTTGCTGCCTGACCCGTTTAAATCTGTGAAGACACTGCCTGTCATAGTCACATTGCATGAATCCTCACACTTATGCCTACATTCTGACAATCACGTGACTCCTTTTGGCCGTAAGTTAAGAGTTAAAAAAAAAATTCTGCTTCTCGTATTCAACTGATGTTACCCTAACTTTGGAGAAAAAGTTATATCCAATCCTCCTTTGAGTGCATGTAGTTTTAAAAATGTACATATTATGAAAAAACAGCTTAGTGATGTGAGCTTTAAAACAAGAAAACTTCTCTCTCCAAAGCACCAAACGTAAGTTTGAGAGCCAGGTGACTCAGAAAAGAGTTTTGTATTTTTTTTTCTGAATTCACATTCATTTCCTATGGGACATTTTTATTGTCTTTTTAGAAATAATTGGGAAAAATTGGAATTTGAACACCAAAGGTTTAGCCACTTGTTTTGATGTATGATTGTCTGTTCTCAAAGCTGTGGGACGAGTTATGCGCCAAAAATCTGGTGGAAAATGAACAAGAAGAAACAATAGGCTAGTGTGCTTAGCATGTGGCCCTAACAACTCAGCTAATGGTGTTAAAAAGTCTGAATAATCTTGGAATCATTCATTTCATGTCAAAAGCTGAGCAGATAGAAGTCTCTGGCACTTGAGTCCTACACTACTGTATAATTTACACAGGTTGCAGGGATTTAATGAAGTGCATTTAATGCAGCCTAAAGCAGCTAAGGCCAGCCAGTTTAGCTGTGCTGTGCCAAGCCAACCCACTCCACAATGAAATTCCACTTCAACATTTGTCACAATACAGTTTTCACTATAAACTGCAGGGAAACTACTCTATAACTGCTCTTATTCCACACAAATAGTACTTTCTAACTAGCAAGTACTACTTTCTATCTAAAAACTTAGTTGAAAAGCTTTATTTCAGTGAAATAAAACTTTCTGTCTGGAGGGCTAGTTTTAAAGGTTTATTCTGCCCAAATACTACTTTCTGTGTAAAGACAGCAAGGCTTGGTTAAGAGCAACTTTGGTTATCAATAATAATAAACAATTATCAAAAATCATTTAAAAGATCAGAATATATTTTTATAGTATAAAGATGTGAAATTATTATAAAAACAATAAAAATATAAATAAGAATAATAATTTCACTTTTTTTCAAGTTGGACAGAAAGTGTAGCCTTCACCTTTCTAGCAATGGCAAATGGTAAATGGATTGTATTTATATAGTTTTTTTTCTATTCATCCACTCAAAGTGCTTTTACACTACATGCCACATTCACCCATTCACACCCATTCATATACTGATGGCAGGGACTACCACCCAGAGTGCCAACCTGCTCATCAGGAGGAAACTAACCATTCACATACACCATACACATTCACACACCAATGGCACAACTTGCATAAAGGCACATCCACATGTGGACTGGAGAAGGAAATTGCATTGCCACAACAAATTGTTCAGGACATTGTTAACTTGTTGGATGTCAGTGCTCGGCCTGTTGCTCACAGCAGTTTTGTTTTTGTCACCAAATAGATCGTCCCAGTTACCCACCTGTTGGTGTCCTCCCATAAATGTAGACTTTGCTGTGGTTCTGCAGACATGCTGACTTCTATGTTGTTCTGTAGATCTGCAGGCACTGTGTCTGCACCAGGCTCACCTACATATACACATCAATCAAAGACTTTTAACGCTCATGACCCAATAATGCACACCAAAAATACACAATGGAAATGCTCTCCTACTGAGTTCACAGATTTGTTACCTGTTACATTTAAGTTTCTATTGGTGTCTGTTTACTGAGCTGGGAATAAATAAATAAAGTACATGAGGAACAGGTGACACTGTTGATAGCAAGCTTTCAAACTAAAACCTCATACTACAAATATTGCCTTTTTCAATAGTATGGTAGTGTAAAAGTCAGTTTCTCTTTAGAGCGGGGCTGCTGGCAGGGCTGTCCATTGAGTCCCATTTTGCATTGTTTATAGAACCGCTGGCTCAAAAGATCAGGGAAGACCCAAAAATGATAGGATTTTCATTCAAGGGAAGAGAATATAAAACATGTCTGTACACAGACAACATTCCTATTACTCTGTCTGACCCTGATACCAGTCTGCCTGCATGTCCTGCCTCGATTGATTCAGTCTCTATTCAGGATATAAATTAAACACAGGGAAAACTCAGACCCTCTCTTTTAATTACTCACCTACAAAAGACATACGCAAGATGTTTAAATTTAAATGGAAAACTAAGATAATGAAATATTTAGGTGTTAACATTCCCAAGACCTTAAACGATGTGTATGACGTAAATGGCGTTACCACAAACAAAATTTGATCTGGTACCCCTAACATAACAGAGTAACGGGTGTGGTGTGAGAGTGTGTGAAGACAGTTAAATGCAAGAGAGAGATCCCTGTTATCACCGTTAGCTTGTGTGTGTTATGCTAGGGGGTGCTGGTGAGAGAGCTACAGGTGTGTTCAGGGTCGAAGTAAGACAGTCTGACACAGCGGTTTTGGCTCGTCGTCCTGCAGCTACAGAATATAGCCTATAATTTTTCAGCATGAGAAATGCGTTGTGTGGCAGGAGTGACTGTCACATTCAATGCGTGACACTTGAGAACCCCAAGTTACTCCTGACAGACTGCAGCTGACAGCAAACGCTCCCTGACTCCCTGCAACGCAACACAACTGCACTGAGACTGTGACTGTACTGAGTCAGTGCGAGTCTTACTGCTTTTTAATTATTAGTCATAAATATGGACATAACTACTGCACAGTGATATGGATCACCACCGAAATGTAATCACAAAACTTTCCTTTTTGATAAAGCTTATAGTTAGGTAGGGCTGGGTGTGGGTTTTATCTGATACCGGCGCCTACTCTGTACTTTTTAAATGATTCCGGTGCTTAAACGGTTCTTGAACCAGTACTTAAGAAAAAAACAAAATCAGATATTTAATCACCAGCTTACAAGTTTTAAAAGTTAAACGCCTGTCTCATCTCATCTTGTGCTGTGGCGCTATATTAATAAAGATTGATTGAAGTTATCTCTTGTGGTAAAGAGACTCTCAATATTTGAGAGTTAAGTTCAAGTTCCCTTTGTATAGTTACATTATTTATTTTATGTAGTAATGTTCATTATTAGTTTACATTTTTATAATTCCTTCTAATTGTATCTAATTATCATCCGCCTTGCAGTTTGCTGTTCATTCTTCTATAGCTGTCGAAAAACTGAATCAAGTTAGTACACACCTCTAATACATCATCAAATAAACAAGAAAACAACTGTGCCCTGCCCCTGTGAAAAACTATTAATGGTGCATGACATCATCATATCAACATTCCTCCTGAATCACAATGTATCACTAAAGAGTCATGTTCTGTAAACATTTTAAAAATAACAGTTTCATGTCATTCCTATCAGTAATAACAACATTGCACCCATCAAGTTATTAATTCATATCTGGGAACATGTTAAGTCTGATGACGATCAGACATATAACTGAAATCAGTCAAGCTGGTGCTGTTTGTACAGTGTGTTGGTTCTCACCTCTCTGTGAGTCATAGTAGCCATGCTCTTCTTCACCACTGCCACCAACATGCTTCCCTTCCTCAACCTCATCTTCTCTGTTTTCTTTGCCTGTGCACTCTTCAACCATCTTTAGTCCTTGGTCTGTTTCCTCAAGTTCCTTGTCTGTCCTATCCTCTTCATCCTCCATATATCCCCTTGGTTGACTTTGACTATTTCCATCTATTTCCTCCTGTCTCTCTTCACTCTGCTCCTGCTCACACCCTCCTGCTCCCTCTTCTTCTGTCTCTTCCTGCTCGCTCTGCTCTCCTTCCGTAGTGCTACAGCACTTGTGGACACTGGGGCTGGGAGATTCAGTATCTTCCACCTGGCTGGCTGTGATAAAGCGCTGTGGACTGTTGGTAGAGTCTATCTTGAAAGGTGGAGGCTGAAAAGTGTCAAACCCCTAAAAATGAACAGAATTTAAGAAAGCTAAAAATGGACATCAAATATACCAGTTTTCAGATTTCATTTTTGCCATACTGTGTATTTTGTAGATGTAATTTCAAATATTCTTGGACCAATACAAGGCGGACAGTATATCACAATGTAAATACTAGCTCAGAGTATTTGGACAGTTACACCTTTTTAAGCCATTGGCAATCCATGTAAATGAAAAGCGCATAAGTCGCGTAAAAATGACTTAGCGCAAATGTGATATTCAGTCGCATAGAGAACATGCAAACTTCACATAGAAACACCTCAGCCTGGTAATGGGTTCAAACTTAGCCTCTTGCTTCTGCCTCTTGGGGAACAATGCTAATCACTGAATCACTGTGTAATGATAAATAATAATCAACAGACCCAGAACAGGAGGATCGACCCCTTTAAGCAGAGATTGGCTTCACCTCAATATTTCAGAAAATGAATAACTGAATGAATCTTTCTGCTGCATTTAGTGAAACTGCCATGAGCTGAAGTAGCACACATAAATGAATGGAATGAGTGAGTGAACCTTTACTCACAGTCCTCTCATATACTGAACATAGGTGGTTGGCGGCAAGGGAGTCTGGCAGACTGCGGTCAACAGAACCTGCTGTCGGATGCTGGTGTGCATCTGTAAGTGAAACACAAGACAGGGAATGTTGCTTTTAATGTGTTCAATATGTTTCATGCTACTAGCATCAGGTTGTCATAGCCTTGCATTCCTTAAGGTGATTCTAGAGATCTCATATTAATACAGTATCCACCTGATCAACAGGTCAAAAAACAGTAATCAAATTGTAGCTCTAAATATTTCTCATGAAGGCTTCAAGTGCAGGTTTTCAGTGTGTGATGTTTTACCTGTGGCATATGGAGTACTGTTAAAGGGCAGAGCTAGTCCATCTCCATTGGCATAGATACTGGGGCGGTTCTCCTGAGGCTGAGCTGGAGAGCATGTGATGCTGGAGAGTTCAGCCAGCAGATCCATGTCTGCTTGAGCCCTGTGCACACACACACACACACACACACAGTAATGAAAATATTCATCTGGTTTGGAGCACTTAAAAACAAATGGACAATATGTAATGTTATACACTGATTGGGAAATCTGACCTTCTCAGAAAGACTCAGTCAGTGGTATTTTAATATGATGTATAATATTTTAATATGCTCTACGATCTAATCCTCTATCATTGAGAATTCCATAATCCATGGATATTCATTGGAGATGAATCAAGCCTCACACTCCATCCATAATCTTGCAGTTACTCTGTTAATGTTAACCCCAAAATGCTTCCACAGCCACACAACCTGAGCATGTAAAAGAAAAGGTCTAGATTTTTATCCAAAATCTGTGCAATCAGCATTTCTCCTTTCAGCTCCTCACACCGTAAAGGGAGAAACTGAGTAGGCATTTAAAACCTTGAAAAAACAGGAGGGTAAGATGATGAAACTGGTGCACTGTGGGATGAACAAATAATAGCATTTTATAGGAAAAAAATATATATATACTGGATTTACACAGTATATATATATATTATATATATATATATATATATATTTGTATATTTGTTTTAAAAAGTTATATATACATATGTACAATCATATACAGCAGGTCCACGTCAGTGTCCTTACATCTTAGAGTTGGGTGTACACTGTGTCTGTTCTCCACTGACACCAGGATTAGTGTCTATTTCCTCATTGTTGTTTGAAAAGCTCTCATACTCTGGAGAAAAAACAAACAGAGAAACATAAGAAAGACTACTTTGTAAATATTTAATCAATTTTCCCACCTTTGAATGATGACAAGAAATAATGGTAGTACTGAATGTATTGCTGGATTTACTGGTATTGTGAGTATCCAGCAGTGGACTTCCACTGGCTGCTGGCCTGCACACCTCCACTGTGACATCTTGTGAACTGGACGTCTGGAGAAGACATATTGCATGTTCACTAGACCTTTTTGTGTTAACTCTTTCATTTTGTAATACACAACTTTAAAGGTTCAGAACTTTAACTAAATGTAATATTCATAAATATTTTTGAAATTTATTTATTCAAAAGGGACGATGTATGTTCAACATTTTGAATAAAATGTAAATGCACCGGAATTAGCCTAGTAACTAGTTTTCATCTCTTTTCTCCCAGCAGATCAGGATAGAGAAGAACAGAGAAAGATAGGCTAAATGAATAGAAAAAATAAAAAAGACAAATATCAGCAGTAACAGATAGACATGTTAATACATTCAGAAAACAAATAATAGCAAAGTTTTAATGGTTACAGATTTTTTTTTCTATGTGTTAAGTTTTATTTTTAAATAATAATATCTTTATTTATAAAGTGCTTTATTGGTTTGGTTTTATTGCAGTTGAAAAAGTCTGAGCTCCAGACTGGAATAATTTTTGAATAACTTCTAAGACTGGTTGTATGGAGTGAGAAGGAAATGCTAGTTACAGATGTGATTAAACCCCAGAGTTGCAATATAATAACATTAACAACAACATTGATAATATACTTAGGAAGGGGGATGTGCAGTGAGAGTTTTGAGTGCAATATGCCCTTGACAGTGACGTAACATCAGTATTGCCTGCTGGGCAATTAAGAAACGTGTAAGTGAGCTAAAGCATCTGAGTCCATGAACCAAGTGTGTTTGAGACAAATCAACATTTTTTTTTTTTTTTTAAAGATTTTTATTGCCTTTATTGTAACGTTGGTAGACAGGAAATGGGAGAGAGAGAAGGGGTAGTAGACACGCAGAGAAAGGACGCTCCGGCCGGGATTCGAACCAGGGTCCGCCACTCAAGAGCACTGCTCCATATGACATACGCTCCAACCACTGCCCCACCGAGCGAGCCACAAATCAACATTTATAGTCACATAAACTTATTTTTTTTAAAAGTTAAATTATATTGACCACAATTTAATTCATGAAAACAATAAAATAATTCATTATCCATGGATAATAAAGTGCTTACAGGCACTGTACCTTCAAAATGTACACTGCTAGTAACACACTGTTCCTATTTCTCTCTTTACTGAACAAAAATGTTACTTATTTTAACTATCCAAATATGTTTTAGAATAAAAATAACACAAATATCTACTTACTTATCAAATTTACTACTATTTTTTTTATCAATACTAGTTCTTTTTCACAACAAAAAAATGGTTCTGTTTTAGAAAAGAATTCAGAAAACGATTAGGATTTATTTATCTTCTAATATCACCACGTTATTTTTAGAGCAACAACAGCCATGTTTACTTTAAGTCACTTTAAAAATGCAATATATCTCACTGGAAACAAATTTAAATAACAATAAAATAAATCATATTCCTGATATAAAAATGCTGAGTTAAAACTTGCTAAACTCCAGGTTGACAGAATGCTACTGAATATGTTTTATCACTCCTTTGTTGAGTCTGTGCTCACTTTTTCCTTTATCTGCTGGTTTCAACCTCTTAATGTCAAAAACAAAAACCTATTATCAAGGGTGGTCAGTGTATGCAGTAAAATAATTGGCACGGACCAGTAAACCCTGCAGGATACGGACAACAAAAGGGTGTACAATAAAGCAAAATCCATCTTGTCTGACAGCTCCCATCCTCTATACACCAACAATATGAGCTTCTTCTTTCAGGTTCCCTTTTCAGACTTCCACTTATTAAAACCAACAGATATAAACATTTTTTATTATAACTGCTGTCTCCATCCTCAACTCTAAGAGGAAGAGGTAGCTTATTGCATAGCGCACTTTAGTTCTTTGCTTTTTTTTTTTTGTTTTGTTTTTTCTTCTCAGAGCACTTTAGCCGTCCTGGTTACAGCACAGTGTGAGCAGTTTTACGAATCATTTATTGTTTTTAAACTGTTAACATCTGCATTTATGTTCATGTATGTGTGTACGTTTTTACATTTTTATCTGTATTTTTATGTATTTGTTGTTTTATGTTCCTCACTCCTTCGAATGAAGTTATGTGCACACTCCTACAAAATAAGTGCCCATTAAACCCAAATATTGCCACAGTTTGATTCACATAGACTGCTATTGTAGTATCTGAAGATTTATAAAAACTGAATCAATATGATTTTGGGCTATACTCAGTATTAATAAACATTTTAGATATTAATATAAACCCATCACAACTCCCACGTACCTGTAACTTGTCCTCTGTGACAATGGTGAGAAGGCTGTAATCCAGAGCTGATCTGTACTGGCTCAGTTCCTCTGTGCTGTGGACAGCTTCCCATTCTCTGCCCACAAGTTGGACCTCTAGGTTCTCTGTCCCATGATGTCCTGTGTGCAGTGGGTATCTGTAGTACTTTGAAGGAGGTGCAACAGCAGCACTAACTCCAGAAAGATTTGTGGAGGACATGGAGAGAGAAGAGGCACAAGAGGAATTGATATATAGAGGAGTGTCATCAAGTTCTCTTACTGAGCCCAGTTGTTGCAAGCGTTTTTCCACTGCTTCTAGGTCTTTCTTTGCCTGCTGCAGCAGCTCCTGGGACACTTTGAGATTGACCACAATGCTGCTAATGTGCTGCTGCGTTATCATTTTGGACAAGTCATCCTGCTCCTCCAATATCTCCATGTCTGGATCCAGTAGTTCACAAAGACCACCTGAGTCAAACTCATCGAGCATGTACGCGTAAGGGTATACTTGGTGGATCATACATTTTGGCACTTCACATTCTATTCTTTCTCTCCACAGCTCCGGCTTTGCTCCTCTGTACAGCTGTGTGTCCACGACTGTGTCTGCTTCATTAGATGATAGAGCTGCCTTGACTGTGACAGGCCTGACATCTTCTATGGATAAATGAGACCAAGGAATTCTATAATTAATCTGTTATAAACAATGTACCTGAAGCACATGCAGTAAATTTCCAATATATTTATTGTGCAATTACATACTGCTTTAATTTGTAGTTTTTTTCCAGTATTCATAGGAATCCTGTATGTTTGTGTGCTATGATCATTACCATTGTATACTCGCTCATCACCAGTGGAATGCTGTGTTATAGTCTGGAAGCAAGGCCCCGGTTCTGGGCAAGCACCCAGCTGTCCATCCAGGGAGAAGCACTGCTGCTGTACATCCGTACAAACATGTAAAGGTTAAAGGAAAATTATTATTTCTGAGGTTAAAATTTGATCTTTTTGTGATCTGCATACTGCAGTCTCTAAATAAGACATTATCTGCCGCAAAACTCATTCATTTCACCAATATTTTGTCAGAAATTTTTGGTAACATGAACAGGTAAGCTTTGCTTCCTTGTTATTGTCATCCAGGATCTTTTACAGTGTAAACTAACCAAACTTTTGATGATGTAACCAACATGCAGCAGCTGTTTCACTCCATGCTATAATGCTTACACTGAATTTGCTACAGCTAGTTTTGTGCAACATGACAGAATATTTATCCGATGTATAGAATGTGGACGACTACTTTGAATATGATGGATGATGACAATTTCTGACAAAATATTGGTGAAGTGAATGAGTTTCACAGCAGATAATGTCTTATTTAGAGGCTGCAGTGCCGATGCCTCGCATGCACGTCCAAATTGCGCCAAACTTTTTAGGGTGAGTATACAACTGTATTTAACCCTAGAAGTAAGGTCCAGGTGTCAAAAAATGGAAACACTCCTTTAATTCCCAGCTATTTCTCTGGATCATAGTACAGTTGTAGAACATGTTCTGTGTGCTGCAAAAACTCAAGGAAAACACATTACGTGACAGGGTTAAGACTATACATTATAGGGGAATATCTCTGTTGTTATCCAAAAACAATCATTAAAAAATGAACATACGCATACACACACACCTAAACCAATGACCTTTCAATGACTGGTGCATAAAGAATGAAGTACACCTTTATATCCTGTTGTAGTATGTGGCACAGGTCCTGCAGGCTGCGTGTACGGTCCTGTGGGTGTGGCTGCAGACCTTCCAGCACAACATCATAGTATGGCTGTGGAATGATGCTGTCCACTGCAAGGGCCTGGCCTGCATCCACCACCTGTCTGATCCACTCCAGATCCACTGTACCCCACGGTTCACTGTCTGAAACCAAGTATGAAATGTTGCATTCTAGGAATATTCAATCTGAACAAACCATCACCTACTATATCCTCAAACTATAAAAGAATCTTAAATCATAATTTTGTAAACAAAGATGTGCTAACTGTTGAGAGGATTT
>JANJYP010055340.1:0-25733 GCA_024605115.1 Rastrelliger brachysoma
TAAGTTAAAAATTATGTTGATAAGCAATCTGCAGGATTAAAAGTGAGCAGGAGGATAATCCGACCTGATCCAAGATTTGTACAATCGATCCAATCAAACCCAAACACAGAGTGAACATGAAAACTTGAAGCATCATTGGCCATTGAGAAGCAACAAGTAATCTATAGATATTTTCTCTCCACTGTAAAGTCATTTTAAAAGCCACATTTTGTTTCCTATATGATTATGATTATGAAACACAACTGTCTTGAGTTGGGTCTCAGCTAGAGGAGTCAAAAGGGACTGTAAAGATCTATACTATACACTTCTCATTTTTCCCTGAGTGCTTAGTGGCTGAAAATTGATGGAAAAAAGTGAAATGCGTTTAAAGAAGTGTCAAGCAATAAATATAACTGCGCACAGAGAATGTGTCAGATGAGAGGGAAAGACACTGACAGACAGAAAGAGAGGGGAAGCTGGGGGAGAGAGTCGTCACAGAGCAAGACATGACAAGCATGGAGTCGAACATTTAAATGTCATGGTGACTTTGATCATGGGCAGAAGGAATGACACCATTAAAGCCGGGCAAGGGCAATGCGATGGTCTTGGTAAACCCCTCCTCTGATTCCAGGGTCAAAGCTATGAGGAGCCAGAGAGAGAGAAAGAGAGAATGTCCAAAGAGACAGCACATCTTTAGACCCTGCAGCGCTGTTTGCTTGTAATGAGGTTGCTAAGAGTTCAGTGCTAATTAAGCAATAGGCATCATTAGAATTCAATGACTTTTTAAAAAGACACTCTCTCAAATATTTATATTGTCAAAACAAAGAACTTTTGGAGCCATTTAGTCAGGTGAAAACATGTACAAATGTCTTGCCTGATAAATGGATGGATGGACAATGAAGCAGAGATAGAGAACAGATTACAGTATTTAAAAAGATCAAATATCGCTACCATAACAGTATGCCAACATCCAGGGGCGTCATGCCATCATTTTTCTTTTGAGGCGGCACAATTTTGCTTTAATGTTCACACCAAACCAAGCAGTTAGCAGTTAAACTAGTAATTATCTGCTCTGGCTTCAATTTAATTGCTCAAACCCAGCTCCCACATGAATAATTACCTATTAATACTATATTGTATTTAAAAGCAATACTGAACATGAAAACATAAGAACAAATATTTCAAACTCAAGGATAATGTTAACTGGTTAGCAAGCCAACACCTCTGTTTTTTTTTTTTAATTATTGAGTAGATAGAGCTCACAAATGTAGCTTTTGTTTGCACATTAGTGCTGCAAAAAAAAGTGTCAAAAATAATTAAGCTAAAAATAATACCAACAGACAACAAGCTTACGGTAATGTTAATTGTGTGTGGGTTATGTGCAAAAGGTGCAGTGTGTTGAGGAACACATTTTGCAGAAATAGAATATAATATTCACAAGTGTTTTCATTAGTGTATAATCACCTGAAAATAAGAAGTGTTGTGTTTTCATTACCTTAGAATGAGCCCTTTATATCTACATATGTGAATGGTCCCCTTCTACTGAAGCTGCCATGTTGTTACTACAGTAGCCCAGAATGGACAAACCAAACAATGACTATAGTGAGGGAGCTTTTGCATTTTTATGGGAGGGTGAGAGAAGGCGTATTCAGCTGGTAGCAATCTGCAATGTCACCTCGAGATGCTACTTTATCCTACACACTGGATCTTTAAGACCTCTGATGCTGAAAGGGTTGTCACAGGTAGTTTTTAATACGAAAAAAAAAAAAAANGATCCTACACACTGGATCTTTAAGACCTCTGATGCTGAAATGGTTGTCACAGGTAGTTTTTAATACGAAAAAAAAAAAAACCACGGAAAAGAGAATTTTGCTCAAATTAGTTATATTGTGAAAGGATTTAATAATTTCTAAATCCATCCAATCTCAAATATATGTCCCCTTGAGTTGAACGGGCATGATGCCTTTGCCAGACAATTTTAACATTTTCTAAAAAAAATGTGGAACCAAGTAATGCTAAATGTTGCCAAGTATGAGCTGAAGAGATGAATAATTATAAAATCCATTGAGAGCTTCCAAAAGACCCTAACAAACATTATAAAGTAGCACCGGGATGTGAGACGCATGTTTAATTCAGTGAGAGAAACATGTTTTTCACAGTTACCATTGCCTCATCTCACCCATTCACAATGCAGCAACACGGACACCATCCTGCAGACATGCATGCTCATCTAAGCTCAGAGGAGTCAAGGCAATCTTAGAAATTATGAATTATTAATATATATGTTGTTCTCTTGCATATAGCATGACCAGGCATCAACAATGTGTCACAGCTTGGTAAAAATTACAGAAAAAGTGTTACATATGTTTTAATTGAATGCCCGTAAGAAAACTCACAGAAATTAATTATTACATAAAACAAAATAAAAGGGGAATAATGTGGCTTAAAGCAGGGAAGCAAAATACTTAAAAAAACACTTTTTAGTCATTGTAATTAGCAGATCCATTCAGTCATTCCTCGATCAAATTTTAAATCACCCCATCTGTGCTCGTTCAACATTCCTTTATGAGTTGATTCTTCTCATAAATTTTTACATCTTGTGGAAAATAAAATCCCTTTCGCTTTTCTATGCTTTTTCTGCAGCATAAGCCAAACCAGACTTTGGTACCAGCACAAGCAGAGAAGTGGAGGCATATACCGGTACCTGTAGACTGGTGATGAGAGGCATCAAATAAAGTACCTGGGCCTTGTGGAGAGGGCTACGAATTGCTCAGGTCCTCATACATATCGAAATTACTGGCGAATTGCTGCAAATTGCAGCTATCTCCACTCCAGCAGTGCAATCTAGTACAAATAGAGTGTCTGCCAGGGTACAGCCGCACCAATCAGAGGCAAACCCTCATGAAGGAAGCAGAGGCAGAGCTGGAGGCTGAGGCATCATTGTGTCAGCATCACAGCAGATTGGCAAGGCCTCAGCTGGCTTGCTGACTGGATCCCTGGACAGCCAACATCACTTTGTTGGACTCACTGAGGAGGAATCACACTCTTGAATAATTGATTGGATATGAATGCAGTATTGGAGGAGCTTTAACTGAAAACACTTACATGTGTTCTAAATAATAGATTGCAGGGGATTGTAGTTTATATTTCTCTTTGTCATGCGGGATAGGGTATCATATCATATATTCCTGTATTTCCTGACAGCTGAGTTTCACACTCATCCCAATCAGTTCTTCTGTATCGTTTCACTTCTCTGACTGGTGTTAGGATTTTAATCCACATATTAAATGCACTAAATGCAGTTATACATGTATACACACTTTCAAAGAGTCTGAAATGCCATATATTGCAGCAGTTAGTACTCTTTAATAAGGTTTCAAAGTGGAGTTAGAGATTTCTTGAGTAAAAAATGCAGTAGCAGAGTAACACATACTCATGCATATTTGAAAATGTGAATTAAATATCCAATGTGCATCTGTCTGCATTAGGATATGCATACAGAGTATATCAGCATGTATATGTGAGGCAATTTGTAAAAAATGAAAGGGACAACTTGTTTCACGGATATTAATGTGAGCCAGTTCAATGAGTATACAGAATGTGAAGATGCATAGCTCCCACGCAACCCCACTGAGAGACACTTGTCACTGACCTCAGAGAGACACCATTTATCTAGTGTATGCATTTATAGTCCATAGTATTGTACCTCTCCAAGGGTAATGCTCGTCTTTCCAAGTATTAAGTGAATAGTCATAGACCACTGCAACACATAACTTCACAAAGCCCTTTCATGTGAAGCCAATTATGCCAACAATTGTATGAAACACTTTCGGTAAAACACTCTTAAAACTGTACACTGTGTCATAGTGAGAAATTAAACACAGTGTAGTTTTCTGGATTAAAATTCTCAGTGGTTACTGCTGAAGGCAGGGATACTGCAGGGTAGAAAAGTTACAGGTAACATCAGGCACAAGGGCACAATGTGTGGGTGTTCTCACTGTAAAGAACTGCACAAGCACTTTTCCTGATGTGAGGGTCATCTCCAGGTGACAAGAATAAACATAGTTTAGCTTGATTACAATATGTTGTAACTTTGTTGACAGGGATCTGCACATATGGAATCACAGTATTACTAAAAATAAAACAATATTTACGGCTTTGTAAAATTAAGTGGTTTAAAAATGCTGTTCATCCAGTGAACTAAGAAGTGAGTGTGGGCACAAATGTAGAGGCTATTTTATCAACAACTGTGGAAAAAAAGTGTAATAGATAGAACATATGGGCAATTACTTGTCAATGATTTGCATTGTTTGTGATATTTATGCAAGCATTTCCATACATCAAGAGTGCAATTATATTCTGTATGCACATTATTTATCCATATAATGGTTGACTATTCACTTGCAAATGTCCCTGGTTTGCTAGTGAAATACTGTTGTATTGCTACAATTGTAATATTTTGCTGTTCATTCTTATACTTTATAATGACATTACAGGTGTTAAAATGTTTGCCTTCAGGGCTTTAAGGAATACACAAATAGAGGGGAAAAAAGATTTAAAATAATTATTCTTGCACTGTAAATGAATGAATCTACAGTATATACAAATGAGAAGTGTGTAAAGTGTGAATCTGTTTGCTTCTCCTTGTATAGGTTGGTTTAATAAACATCGGCTGCTACACAGCATCTTGGCATCCTGTTTAGAGGAGGAATGTATGTGGTTTCCTGTATAGTGTAAGATAATATTGTGTACATCAAGAGTAATTCTATCAAGGCTTTGTGAGCACAAAGGTGACATAAAGACATGAGCGATTAATGAGGTGTAAAAGAATACCAGCTGACTACCATATAGCTGTTAAAAGAGCATGTTCAAGGATATGTGAACTGACATCTGGGGGATATGATGTCATCTGCTGTAAACAACTCACAGGCATTTGAATGCAACAGCAAATTATTTTATGAGAGTGATTTAAAATACCTAGTAATTCTTACAATATGGTTATAAGCTATTGCGAAAAGCAGACAGAATGAAGTGTTTTCACAGCAAAGGGAAAAAAGAGGAGTTTTTCTAGAAACAACAGAAGCGACACACAGGGATGGATGGTGAGTGCCTGGCAGAATAATGAGACTATTTATTCCCTCTAACAGGAACAGAGAGAGTTCAGGGGGAGATAGTGTAGAGCCTTCTGGAGAGTTTCTCAAAGCTGTGACCTTCGTGCAAGGTTGTAGCCTTTATTGACTCTGCAGCATTTTCAAATCAGCCACTTATGCACAGAATGGATAAAAAAGTTTGTATAAAATTGTTTGGCTTATGCATATATACACTTGTGCAAGAGGAACAACACTGCTAGCGCTCATACCTGTATGCTCTCATATAGTTGTGTACTGTAAATTAAAAACACTGGGTAGTGAAAAAGTTTCAATAAATTAAAAAAAAAAAAAAAGTTGAATTCAATCCTCTTTTTTCCATTTATGCATCTCCTCCTTTCTAATGGTCTGTTTGATCTTCTCCCTCCATAACCACTGGTGTCTCCTTCTCTTACTCTAGAATTCATTTGCTAATTGTACAAATCCTTGAAAATATAGCTCATCTGTTTCCTTTTTCTTACTTGACCACTCATCATCTTTCCCATTTGTCCACCTGTCCCCTCTGTCCACCTCCCTTAATGTCTCAATATATAGTCAGTTTTTATTCCATTGAATGAACATGGGCATTGGCAAACTGTGTAGCTGGAGGCCTTGCCTTAAATGAGGCAGAAGCATCACCTATCTATTAAAGCCTGGAGTAATAAATCTCCCGGAGAACTATCGATCAGCACTCCTTCCCCCTCACTCCAGTAACCTGTGAATGGTGAAAGGTACTGACCCTTAACCTTGCTGCTGTCAGTGGTAGTGCTGCCAAACTGGGAAAAGATGCAGCAACATATGATTGGAGTGTTTGGCAGATTTTCACAGATGAACCACTGACAGGGTCAAAGTATATCTACCACAGTTGTTTTAGCTATCTGGGGTATGGGGTATGATTTCAGTGTAATCATAGCTGCAGTGCACCCTTACTGTTTTCGGTGGGTTTGTGACGCAAATCAATCTTTACTGCACAGTAAAGGTGGAATGGACAGAGATGAGGCTTGTAAATAGTCCCAAGAGTATGACTGAATGTTTATGCAAACCCTTGTCTCTTTCTTGGCCATACTGACCTTCCCTGACTTATTTAAATTGCACAAAACTAAGTGTCCACAGACAAAATAATGGGAGAAAACATACACACAGAAAAGGCAAAATGGGCCGTTATCCTCACAGGAATTGTGATATGCTTTGATTTGTGCTCTCTTTTGTAGATACAGTCCTCTTTAGGTTTTCTACTGCGTGACAAGAATATAAATACAAGCCTCAGGATGCTGCATTGTGGTACAGGCAAGCAGCGGAGGATAAATGTGTGTAAGGGTGTGTTTATGCATGAGTCCGTGGGAAAGGAAAAGATTAAGAAGAATAAAATGATAAAAAAAATAGAGTTAGTTGCATAAGGTAAACTTGCGACAATATGGCAGTATTACTACATGTTTTATCTGTCACGGCTGTGCCCGTTTCTCCTTATGCTTTACTGTTTTTCTCCATTCTATTTCATGTCACTGTTTTGTCTCTCTCTCTCTCTCTCTCTCTCTCTCNTTGTATGTGTATTCCCACTGCTGACCTGCTTTCCACATAAACTCTTGCAATCAGCGCATCACCTCCTCTGCTGACACACCTGTTGGCGAACACACATCTGCTAATCACCACTCCAGGATACCTACCTTTGCCTTTCTCACACTCATCCCAACATTGTTGTTTCTGCCAGTGTGGTAGGTATACTCTGGCTCTATTTGTGTGTTTTATATTTTTCTGATTTAAGTCCCCATGTTTTGCCACTGGATTAGCACCTGTTTATCTCCAGTGCTTCAGGATCCTGGCCTACTTCCTGCCTGTCTGCGCACCTGTCTGCATGTTCATTCTCCCTTGCTACTTCTATCAGCCGCTACACTGCTTTGCCATCTCCATCCGTCCAGTCTCCTTCAGCCATCCTCAGTCATTTTGAAGTACAAAAAAATTCACCTCTGAGTCTGTGTTCTACACACTTGAGTCCACTAGTAAACATAATTCTTGCATTTATTGCATTTATAAATAGTTTTAGTTCAAGAACAATGAGCTGTAAGCCTTCAATCGTCTGACCTTTTTTTTTTTTAGGATATCAGCAATAAAATAACATGCCATAAAAATTGTAGCTTTACATGTCATATGAGTACAGAGGATATTATTTGATTTAAGTAAATAAACGCTCTATCTAAGCATTTTCAGTCTCTTTTAATCACTTCTGTGGCTCCAGTCTCATAGTATGTGGTTTCTAGTGTGTTTGTAGCCAGTGTGGTCTCTTTTAGACTGAAGATGAATGGGCTTCCCTGCTGTGTGTGGCTCCTCTGCTTCTTTAAGCTCTGAGTCCTTCTACGGGTTGGGGAGTTAATTGCCATGGACATGGTGCTGTTTCACATTGATCTCAGAAACATGACTAGGACTCCTGCCACAGAGAAGAGATGAAGATACTAGGGGAGAGTGCTACGGTAGGGGAGTGACAGAGGGAATAGAGGAGCCAAAGAAAGGCGACAGACATGCTTAGCAATTACACAGTATACCTCAGGGTTGCCATGTGTTTTTGTGTGTATGCGAAGAGGCCCTCACTCACTTAGGACTGACATAGACAGCCAAACCTGTCAAACATCCATCTCCAAATTATAGCCATCCTCACGCCTGGTTCCCATCTGCACCCTAAGTTTTGCATAAATACATACACACATGCAAATGTTTCATTCTTTGTGGCCCACTTCCCTATAATCATGTGAACTTACAATACTCAGGGCTGGCTAAGAGATCAATTATAGCACTTGCATATGCCCCACTTGTTAAAGGTGATCAGTATGCAGTGCACCAAATAGTTGGGATGAATATCCTGTAACTACTATAGATGGAATATTTGATGCAGGTCTGTATGTGTACCCATCTCCCTATAAAATAGAGGCAGATTGTCACAGAATAAACAAAAAAAAAAAACAGTCGGTAAATATAATAAGGGGTGAGCACTGCTTGAGAAAACAGGAGAAAATACTGTAGAGAAGAAACAAAAGGGTTTGCTTTTGTATTTCCTCTCAGTGGTAGCTGTAAGTGTATATTTAATGAGGCAGACAACCGAGGAACGTTAGATCACAATGAGACACTCATCAAATAGAGGACATCTTCCAGGCAGAGCAGTCAAGATACATGGATCTTATCACACTGTTCCCCCCCTCTCGCACTGCTGGCGACCATCACAAACATATGATGATATGACATGCTCCGGGCAACCTCAGTTAAAAGAGAATTGCTAAATACTTGAAGAGAGAAATGACACTGCTGGATATTATTTGGTGGTGATGAAAAGTAATAGAGAAATAATGGCAGTTGTTTTGTGTGATTTTACTCTTTATTTAATACATGACCAAAAAGAATCAGAAGAGTTCACTGTCCAAGTATGCAGATATAAAATGAATGTGACTCTGTTCATCAGTGCCTTTGTGCTTAATGGAGTGACAAAACAAATGTACAGAGGACCATGCAAGCAAACAAACATTTACTGTATGCAGGTCAAATAGGTGTACTATATATACATAGTGCTGGTCTGCTTGGTTACTACACTGTGTATACAGGAAGTGCCAGAGTGCATGACAGTGGAAAGCAGGATTTGAATAAATAATAATGTGCAATCAATAAAAGAGGATGCATGAAACCGCTGTCATAAGCCTATTTGATCTCATACATGCACAGCAAGTCAAATGTCATGCACAAGGTATGCGTCATTGCAGGTTTTTTTTAGACCACATTTGTCTGAAGTATCAGTTCATTACTGTGATGATAAATGTAACAAAACTCTTTCTGTGCCTGCTTGTTTTGCAGCACAGTGATGTGAGTTAGGGGATTGCTATAGAGATGCAAACAGATGTATTTACGCAGTCATCACAGGATGAATGCAGGATGAAAAATCTATATGAAAAATATGAGAGTCTATATATGCTACCAAATAAGTTTCAGTTTAGTTTTTCACTTGTTTACCTACTTCTCTCTCTTTGTACACTAGTTGTGCAATTGGACAGATCAATATTGTTTAAACACCGGGAGCAGTTTGAGAAAATTGCCATCACTAAGTCGAATCTGATGTGAGAAAATAACATTATCACCGCTTCTCTGAAGTCTGATGTTACAGCATGTGGTTTTCATTTCTTGCTATGGGAAATGACATAAACTGTCAGACAAACAAGGACACAATCCATAACATTTTCATCCACTTTTAGATCTCACCCACTGCCTCAGGGTAAAGCTGTTATTTTAAAGGAATTTAATAAGGCTTATTTTCAGCTCACGTCTTCTACAGCTGGCTTATTAAACAGTTGAGTAACTATATTTGCATTTTTGTTTTTAGATTAATATAATGTTTATAATAAACTTCATTTCTACAGCATTATTCAAAAGCCAGTTATGAAATGCTATACGTGGTTGAACCAGGATTAAGAAATTTCAAGGCTGAGGTAATTAAAATAATACAAAAATAAATCGAATCCACAGCAATAAAGATAAAAAAGAAGAAAAAGGAAAACTAATAAAAAAAAAACAGGTAAGACATTTTGGAATTGAAATGGCGTGTTATAATTAATTAAGCTTTTTAAAAAACATGTTTTGAGAGATGTCGGTGATCCTGCAAGCCTCAGATTCTCAGGCAGGGATCTCGAGAGCTGAGGAGGCTCTGACTGCAAAATCTTGGTCATCTTTAGTCGAGCTGCATCTTTGGTACAGTCTGCAGAGCCCTGCCTGAGGGTCTGAGGCTTCGCTCAGGCCCATAGGGAAGCAGCAATACATCAATGTAGCGCAAAGCTAAACCATGAAGTGGTTTATATGTGATCAGTAAAATCTTACAACCAATTGAAAAACTTACTGGTAATCCTTAAAGAGTGGCTAAAACAAGGCTGTTTTGTTCTTGGCTTCTAGTATTTGTTAAAAGAATACTGGCTATGTTTTATACCAGCTTAAGGTGTCTTTTTTCCTGAATGTAATGTAATCTAACCAAGATTAAATAAGAGCATGGACAACCTTCTAAAGATCAGACTGAGAGAGAAAAAAAAACCTGAGTTCTGTGAGGCTTCTTAATTGATAAAAACTTGATTAAACAATGTCTGGGATGCGTTTTTCACATGAAAGGTCAATGTCAAATATTACACACAGGTCTCTGGTTGCAGGTTTGATATTTGTAGACAGAGAGCAATATTTCTAATTTTGGTTTCATTTGGAAAAGGTCTTGGCACATCCAGCACTTTATTTCTGCCACAATCACCAATCACTTGCAACAGCTTTAAGTAAAAGGTTATTTGTCACTTTGATGAGAGCAGTTTCTACATGCACTGTAACTTGATTAAAAATTATTATCCAAAAGGGGGCATCTCTAAAATATTTGATAAAAATGTTAATTCAGAAATTGGACTGTAGGGTTAAGGTTACAAGGTTGTTTTTTTTTTTTTTTTTAGCAGTGAGTACACTATTGTGTGCTTCAGGCAGGAGAGAACACATCCAGTGCAGAGAGTATTATTTACAACAGATAAAATAGTAGGGACCAACACTGTTGAAAATCTCTTTGAGAATTATGGCAGGCATAGGATCTGAAGGACTCAATGAAAGCTTTGATTTGGCAATTGTATGCTATAAAGTGCTCAGTGAAAAGGAGTTATTGAGCAAGGCAAAGGGGATGCAGTGTGAAGACGGAGAAGGGTCACCGGTAACATGACTGATCTGGAGGTTTATTTGGTTTGTTTGTGAAGAAGGATATAAAATTCTCATAGGTCATAAGGACGACTTTGGTTTGTTGGCTAGGTGGACTAAATGGTTATGGATTCAGTGACGTGTTTTTGAAATGATGCTGTTCTTTTCCCATTTCAATTCAGTTTGTCTGTATTTCTCTTTATTTCTCTAGCACTATTATTTAGCCAAGGCAAGCTGCAAGTTGATTCGACTGCCCAGACTTTTATAAGTGCTATAGAGTCAAGTGCAACTTTACAGAAATTGTCAAATAACTCTTTGTAGACAAATATGATTTTTGGTTATTGCTATGTGTAGATGCAGCGGTGAAGGACTTTTGAGATTTGTCAGCATAGATTGTATTGGGGATATGGGAAGAAACATAAGTACCCATTGTGGGAGCAGGAAGTGCAGAGAGGGACTTAAAAATAATAGCTTTGTGGTCAGACTCACATTAGCTAGCCACACAGAGATCAACACTATCAAAAATAAAACCAGAGGACAGAACAATATCCAGGGTGTGTCTCTTTAAGTGGGTCTTTTATATGTCTGAACCAGATTAAAACAATTCATAATGTCTTTAAAGGCGTGACTTTAATCAAGACTGTGTCAAAGAGTGGTCAAATAAAAACCAAAAAAAATCTTAAATACAATCAGAGTTTGACTTTGGGCTTCTGTAGATTAAAACACAAACATAAAACATAAACAAAGGATTAAAATGAGGAAAATTATACAATTCTCTCTGTAAATCAAAACCTCCAAAACCTGAAAACCAAGGCTGCTGAAAATAACTATAACCAAGAAGACAGGCTTCATTCAGTGCAACACAGTAAACTTGACTAAACCAAATCTTAAATAGATCTAACTACTTTAATGCCATGAAATCATTCGCAGAAAAGAAAAGTGATTTCTATGAAAATGATATGTTATACAACAAGCCAAACGATACTGAGATGGAGATAGACCTGAACTGAACAAGGAGACATGAGCTCAGTCAGTAAGTTACAGTGGAACTCTCTGTGAGTGACAGCAATAGCCTTTTAAACAAGAGACAAGTGGAGACTACTACTAATGTTTTTTTTTGTTTTTTTTTAAAAGTATTTGGGCCTCTAGTTTACTTGGGTGCAAACCACCAACACAGTTGAAGGCATCACATAGCCTGAAAAAGAAAAAAATCAAAGTTCTAAACATATCCGAAGCTGTTGATGTTAGACCATTTACACAGCAAAGACTGCAGGGCGTACAGGCAGCTGAAAATCTTCAGCTTGCTTGACTGAGTTTTGAGCAGACGAGTTCCACGGCAAGAATAAGGAAGCTTACATACAGTAACTCTTCAGGCATTAAATATGTTGCAGGAGAGAGTGCAGTGCCATAATGACTGCTTCATTAACCAATGCGTTTGCCCAGTAGGCAAACTGTGGGGGGTTCAGCAGGGGGCCTGTGATGTGCTTTAGGTGGGCCAACACCAGCTTTTCAAAGATCTTTGGAATCACAGATGCGTAGGCTTGTAAGTCATTGTTCCTGTGATGAAAGGTTTATGAGAACCAGATTTTGGAGCAGCTGAGAACCTCACTCAAACAGAGTTGTCTGCTGATAATCTGAGTGATGATGGAAGACAACTGTTGTCTTCCATCAGTTTATACTGGTCACTAAAGGCCTAAGGCTTTCCTAAAATGCCTTCATATGCACTTAAGTAACAAGCTTACTGAAAAATATTACCTGAGTAACTGGAGAGGTTAAATGCACTTAATTGCGATACTAGGAATTCTGTGTGCAGTATATGTAAGCAAACTGTGTTTGGAACAATGGCTTACCAATTTTAACAGATGCTGCCTCCTGATTTTTGACTTGTGTCAGAGTAATAGGAGAAGACAGACAAACAGCAGAGCTTTTCCTCATAACATCAGTGTGTCTGGAAATAGCGAACAGTCAAATGTTCAGGGGTGGAAACTGAATTTTTTAGATATCTGCAGGTGACTTTGTGTTGGTTTCAATTATAGTCAAACTTTCCATGGAACTACTTTAAATGTGAGGATGAATCGCTATGAGCAAAGGTCTCTCTCATTCAGCTGCTCTGCTGATACTTTCCCTGTTTGTAAAAAGCTGATTAGAAACCTGGTTAAGCATGTACATGGCCAAGAAATTGGTGTTCTCTAGGACAAATCTACCTGGGGAAATCAGTCTTCTAATCCCCTTCTCCTATTACAGTAACCAGGTTTCTCATTTACATGACATTTAAGAAATCAGCTTACTAGAAAAAACCAAATGTAACCTGCTTACTTAAGGGCATGTAACCACACTTCTGGTCGTTTGTCTGTGAAAGAGACATGCTCCTCACTGATGCAGCAGATAAGTTGAATGGCAGGAATGGTGTGGGAATAAAATCAGATGGAGACTGTGTAGTGAGTGAATTGGAGCCAAGAACTGATGAGCTCTTTAGTTTTTCACTGTAGCTTCTTTTGTATACTCTGATTTCTTTTCCTTTGCTTTAGACCTTGTCCTTGAGGATATTTGACTTTGACTATGGAACAACTTTGTATTGTTGCATTTTATTTTTATCTTGGTTCATGGTAACACATGCTCTCAATCTGCACTGGCACCTCACAGTGTCACAGTGACAGTATGCTCAATCAGATCATCGGCCTATCTTCCAATATTATTTGCACAGGCTCTGTGAGTTTAGTTCCTGACTGTAGGTTGGAAGAAGATGAGTGATCAGTGTGTCCAACAGCAGCATGGGGGACAAGCCAGTAAGCATCCTAAGACTGTGCGACTGTGTTTCTGTGCCTGGTGGGTTACTTAATACACTGTCTGTATTTGTGCAGTTCATGGCTGAGGTTTGCTCTGTTAAAATCCCCCAGAATAATGAGAAAGGAGTCTGGGTGTTCTCGCTTCATACTGGTTATCTGGTCAGCCAAGCGCTGCAGTGCCTCACTCATACAGGCTTGAGGCGGGATGTAAACACTGGCAAGAATAAAGGAGGAAAACTCCTGTGGTGAATGAAATGGCTTACCATTAATGAAAAAAGCTTGGAGGTGAGGGCTACAGATTGTCTTTAACACCATGACATCAATACACCAGCCTTCACTGATACCAAAGCTTTTGTCTCCCCTAATTTCCCGGATACTCCAGCTCTGATACACAATCTGCTTCATAGAGAAGAAAGCAAGGCCGATATAATGCAATGTTGCAATGCAAGGTTTTCCTGGTGTTCAGAGCACAGATAATGATATATAAAACAGATAATGATATATAATAATATAAGAGCACAGATAATGACAGATTATTAGTTGTTGAGGAGTAACAGCAAAGCTTCATCAGGTTTATCAGACTATGAAAACCTAATACTCACATCTTTAGCAGCACTATCATGCTTTCTTTGTTGTTCCTTTTCCTTCAAGTTATCATGGATATGTACAACTTGAAACTGTATCGATTGCAGAAAAAAAAGTTATTCATGGCAAAATAACTACACTACAAAATATATATATTTTTAAAAAGCTGAATGGAAATGAAGGAAAGCAGACTTGAATGATGACAGAAATCCAATCCACCAGGTAGGACAAACAAGTGAATAATAATTTGTATTAAAAACTTAGAGTTCCATTTAGAGGTATTGATTAAGCTGTTAATGCTCCACTGATTAATAAAATTGAGTACTGCTCAGGAATGTTAAGCATTTTTCTTTTAGACGGAAAAGGTAAAACCAAAGTGGATTATTCATGGACATGATTTGAATTGTTTGCTTCATTCCATCAATATTCAGTATAATAACTATTATGATAGAATTCACATGAAAAATTATAAACCTTTTCCGAAATGTACGCTTTCATAATCCTGACAGAATTAACTTTATAAAGACTGCCTAAACTAACAACTGAGCATCATGAAAATAGCCTGCAAAACACATTTGAAATATTTCCCCTGTACTGACTGTAAAAGGACAAAATGTCACAATTGAAAATGGAATTATTAATGGAACATACACATATTTTTACCTCATTTCCAACTACAGTTACACCTTTGAATGTTGTTTATATTTTTAATTTTATATACAACTAACTGCAAATTATAAGACATGAGGTCAGAAGAGAGGACATGAATATGAATATGTCTACCCTTTTGCTGCTGGATTAAGTACTTTCAAGTGTTTTAAGTATGTTATTGTAATAGGCCACCTGGAAAACTAGGTTAGTCTCTTTGGGACAACATTAAACTGTTCCAGGAACTATATTACAGGTAGACAACACTACATAAGCCTAGGAAAACAGATGTCTATTAGTTTTGATGGCCACAACGAAATTGCTTTGGCCCAGTTTTATGCTCTTTATATGTGCTCCTTTGAGATTGGTTATTCAGCAATATTTTAGATTATACAGTTATATACACAGAGTGCTAAAATCTTCTGTTAAGTCAAAGTATCCATATTATTTATCATGTTGAAGAGTGATGCAAAATGTTTTTGAATTCAAAGGGAAAAATAAATAAATGTGTTTCAAACATCAAATCAAGAATAACTCAAAGTGAAGTTGCATACATGATCTGGACTAACCCTAAAACTGCACCTTCATTACTCTAACTTCAGAGTGCATCACTGTAAATCAAACTACTGCACTTGCTATAGACTACTATCAATGGAATTGATAGTCCAATTAAAATCTGTACTTTTTCAACTAATTGACACCGAGCTGCCAAAATATATCTTAATTGATTTTGAAGTATATGTTGAAATGTACAGACAGTCAGTGGTGGCAGGTAGCATTAGTGAGCAATATTGGGCTGGAGAATGTAGCTGCAATGAAATTCTTTCTAGGCTGCAGGCAAGCATGAATCCATTTTTCATTTTTGCCCTGAGGGTAATCGATGATGGGGGTGACGAGACAACAGCACACCCTGAATGAGCAAGGGTACTCTGAAAGGTTCAAAGTAGCCTTCTGGCTCATTCAAATTCAGTCTGCTAAATCCTGGGCTTTCCATATTCCCACCATGTTCCTATAGCGTACCATAGGGAGATCGAGCTGGCACTCTAACCACGTTTTTTATTATGGGCTGCACTCTGTAATGGCCTCAGGTCGGCAAAGAGACCTAGATCTCCATTAATTCACATAAACTCTGCAAATGCTATACAGTATACAAGTATTTCTATGTCCAGCAAGGACACAGAGTGGTGAAGGTGATGAAGCATCAAAATCCATGCAGGCCAAAAAAATATTAGGCAATTATTGAGCAGCAGTCCCAAATGTTTCAGTCCTGCTGTTCTGGACCTGCAGTCCAACCTATTTACATACTGAGAATTATTAATTACTGAGGCTCATGTCTGATGTACAAGTGCCTGAAAAATCTTAATGCTACACCCACACTACAGAGGCTTTAGAAAATAAATGAATAAATGATCAGACATGAGAACATTTGGTGCTTTTTACATTCACAACTTGAATAGTGTTTTCTTTGAATTTGATTTGTGTGAAAGGTTAGTAGGTTTTGTTTACTTTTCATTTAATTTAACCTATTCAGTGTTTCAAGTGTAAGAGATTAAATGGAAAATCCCAATACCACACTGTGATGACCCCTACTATGTCATCTTGTGTTGCTGTGTGATTCACCTGTCTCTTTCTGCTCACTCTGCAGGTGGATTGTTAGCATGACGAAGAACACCTGAGGGTGTTCCCCGGTTATTTAAGCCTGGATGCCGTTGGCAGCTTTTCCTCTGACTCGCTGCTGCAGCTGCAGTTCTGCTTTCTCCCACAGGCATCCTTTGTTTTCGTTATGCTGCTAGTTCTTTGCTTTGCTTTCATGCATACACACACACACACACACACACACACACACACTCCACTCATGCAACTCGTACACTAGTGATACCACTGATTTCCACACTCCATACCGTAATTATTTATTTAACAGTTTAATGTGGTTAAATAAAGCTTCTTTTGTTAGACTTTATCATTATGTGCTTATTTGTTGTGGCTAGGGAGACATCTTTGTCCCCAGTTGGGTAAGCCGTTCCCAATAAACTGGTCTGAAGTGTGAAATTTTTCCACAAAAGCAGCTGATGACAGACCACAGACACAGTTAAATAAAACTATGAATGATCTCACTGCCTTCAGGTGGCTTAAAATTTCAGCAGCTATTATTTTTCTTGCCTGTAGGAGGAAACTTTATGCTTTTATAAAAGAAATATTTGGAAAAATACAGAAGATCAATATCTGGTTGGTTACAAATGAAGCTTCAGCCAGAAGACTGGTAGCTTAGCTTTGCCCACCAGCATCTCAAAATATATTATATTGTATGTAATATAGAAGTACATTCTACAATCTAAACTTCAAAACATGACAAGATACTGTTTTACAGGGGTGTGTGATTTCTTGGCCAGCAGCAGTGATTCCTTTAACTGCAACTTGTCATTTTCACTCTGCTGGTAGTTTTTTAATTTTTATTTTGTGCTTTCAATAGAGACAGGCTAGCTGTCTTTACTAAGCTAAGCTAACCATCTCTGCCTCCAGATATGGGAGTAATATTGATCTTCTCATCTTCTTCTCATCTCTCAGCAGGAAAGTGAATAAATGTATTTCTCAAAATGTTGATTTGGTCTTTCTTATTGCTTTCTCTTCCTGTAGGCTGCACTCTGTGTAAAACTTGTATGTTAAACATGAGTCAGTTGTGAGTGACTTTGCAATGCTTCTTCTTCCCTCCTCACATTTGTTGAATTTTAAGACTTCCTAAATGAAACAATTTCTTATTTAATTGTAATAAAAGTAAGAAAGATGAGTCACAAAATTTAATAAGTCCTTTACTATGTGCCATCATTATCCCGCAATGCGTAGAAGCTGAGCTACACAGACCCATTTTTGTCCGCAGTATTGCTCCTAAAGTGTCTTGTGTGTAAAAGAGTGCTTTAATCTAGAGTGCTGATGGGAGAGTATCTCAGATGTGGTATGGCACGTCCATGACCTTGACCATGACCAAGTGTGTGTGTTACAGAAATAGACTTCCTCAAGCTCCACTTACTCCACCCGTCTGATCTTGAACAAACTGTGATGAGAGGTTTTAAAGACACACGCACGCACACACACACACACACACNCACAGTGATAGCTCATTAACACTCTGCTGCTGCTAAATCCAAATTTCCTCAGTAAACAACATTTCTGCAAATGCTTGGCTTTTTTTGGACTGGTATTTTTGAGTGAGCCAACCAGATTTGGTGATTAGTAATGTCCTCAAAAGAATATGAAATAGCTTATTAGCTAAATATTTTCCCCATGAATGCTGATTGGGCAATGAACTCTTGTTTAATGACAGGTTTTATGAAGTTCATAAGCTAAGTTGTTTTTGAAGCAACTTTGTTTGATGTAATGAGTCTTTATTAGTATACAGTATGCATCTCACCAGCTTCAGAGTGTTATCATCAACACAGTTTAACCATTTCTTTGTTGATGGTGGTTAATGGCACAGATATGTCTTCAAGGACAAGCCTAAGGGCATATTTTTAACAACAATATTAAGGAATGAGGATCTCTCACTAACAAAAACCTGATCTTTGATTCTTGTTGTTTTTGTTTCCAATTTTCCATACACATGTGCTGGCTTAGCTGATCATGTGCTTGTCTTGAGTTACCGTATTATTCAGGCTATAACGCACACCAGATTATAAGGCGCAATATCAATGAACATGTCTATTCTCATACATAAGGCGCACTGGATTATAAGGCGCATTAAGTAAAACAAAACATATATAAGTCGAACTTTATTCAACTCATTCACAATAATGGTAAAAGCAGCAGGACATTATGCAGCAACACCATGGCTATAACAAACTAACAATCTTGTGTTGCAACTAACAATTATTTTTATTATTGGTCAATTTTTAGTTGTTTGGTCTAAAATGTTGATCTCTGTATCCCAAAGCCCAGGGTAATTTTTTTAATCCATTTTCTTACTATTGGAGACTCAGGAAACCAGAAAATGTTCACATTTTACCAGTTTTTCTTTTTTGTTTATCAGTTAGCAAAATAGTTTTAAATTGATCTGATGATCAACTAATTGACTAACTGTTGCACCTCTACTGAGATCCCAGAGAGATTCTTGCTGATTAGTGGTTGTCAGAGTCTTATTCCTCAGCTGCTGTTGTTTATAGTTACATGTCACCTGTCCTGGATTCCCTCCTCACACTGTATATGCTTTTTTGGTTGACAATTTTCATACTTAACTACTCTCAGGGACTGTCTCATGCTTACCTGCTACCTGAACACCAATGTCACACCAATTACGAGGAGAAACTACAAGTCCAAGCTATGATGGAAAACTGCAGCTGTATATTTCTATACAGGCTCCCCATTTTTTTAAACTATAGATGAAAACAGATAAAAAATTAATCCAATATGTGACATAAATGTCTGATTTAATTGTACTGGATATGTTGTTGGTGTCATCACTGCAGCTCTGTTCACAAAAACATAGTCGCCAGTGTGAGCAGTCAACTTTGAGCGACAAGAGGAGCCTTAACGTAGCTGTGGACAAATCCCCACCAGGAGAAAACATTTTGGTATATTTCATGACAAGTGGTGAGAAGACAAAGCATTTGGCTTTAGAAGGTTGATAATTTCACAGTCTAATTCATTCTTTTGTTGGCATTATTTTCTTGTCAAATTTGAGAGGAAGAAGGATCCACTAATGCGTCATGCTGCCAGCGAAAAAAGCAAGGATTTGGACAGGCACCCTCTGAGAAATACAAATTTTAAACAGAAGGCGACCATGGAAAAACTGCAAGGTTATGGAAAGTGAAATAATACTGTGCTGTATTTGTCATGTAAAAGAAAATAATATTGTAATTGAATTGCTGCTCTTTTGGCTGTTGTTGTGTTTCTGTGGTGCTGAACTGACAGCTGCCGTTAAAGTGCAGTGTACACATACATTTTTTTTAATTTGCTGCAATATTCTTTGTTACTTTCGTTTAAATGGTTTTCATTCTCACAATAACACAGCTACGACCGAAAACTTGATATGAATGGTCATCTAATCTCTCTTTCTCTGACTGTCTTTGGGTCTCTTTATCTTGCTGACTCACCTGCCATGACTTGCGATTTTACGCACTGTGAGATTGTTTATTTTCTTGATGTTTGAGTGCTGTACTTGTGATTTCTTATTACAGGAGCTGTCACTATTGGTGATAAGAAGGTCATAGTTTTGCAGAGTCTCTCTAAAACTTGACAATACCATCTAAAGTGCCGTGATATTGCAGGCCACAATGCACATGTGCATGAGTCATATAGTACATTGCCAAACACACAGATACTCTCGCACATCTAAGGCACTTACCGAGCCAGTGTTCACCAGTGATTTTGCCAAATCCCTCACGATAAGATTCCCATCCTCTGAAGAAGTTGACTGAGCCATCCTCCCTGCGCTGGATCACCTACACAACCAAAACAGCAAGAGAAGAGGTCAACGGTCAGATGAGATTCATCTCGGAGTGAGTGTTTAATCCTCCTCTGTGATGAGTCACTCCAAGTCCCACTGCGGGTCGCTGAGCTCATCTAGAACTAAACTAAATTATCTCATAAATGCTTGCTCTTTCACAAATGAATAATGCAAATGCTCTCCCCACTAAAAAGGCAATTTGTCGGAGGCTAATAAAAAGAATCCATTAAATCTTGACTGAGTTTGAATCAAATTGCCGTGGAATTAGCATACTTAATTGAAATTCCAGAAAAGAGATGATATCCATAATACAATAATGCTAAATGTTCAGATACATGGATGAAATATCTCCCCTTCTTTGTCTTAAATCATTAAATCTTACAAAGCTATGGTATGTGAGGAAATTTTTATGTAAGAACTTTTTGCAAATGGATGATGTTTAGGGATTGAACTCAGCTCTCTCTCTCTCGCTCTGTGTGTGTGTGTGTCCATGCATGTGTTTGGGTGAAGTATCTGCATCACCCAATGAAATACTCTAACCATTAAAAGTGCTGACATTCTAAGTGTCAGGCTGAGGATGAGCTGAAATTAGAAATATGCTCCTGAAGAAAAAAATGCATGCAGATGGAAAATAGTCTAGGACTGGCTGTTGAAAGGCTGTGTTAATGTTAAAATGACAAAGGCAATTCCCTGAGACAGTTTATGTTCAGCGTGACTAATCCCACTAACATACCATAAGGTACCAGATGGCACCAACGGCCATATTTGCTTTTAACATTTGCACACAGAAAGAACAAAATCCTGCAGCGCAATGGCAAAATCTTCATCCTTGTCATCCTCATAACTGTCTTCATCATGATCATTTTAATCATCATTACTGTATCATTATCACTTATCAAGAACATCAAGGGATTTTAGGGATTTTACTCCTTATCCTGTAAGACGCTTGATTCCTCATCTTTTAAATCCGAATCCTCTTGAATATTGATTTCCTCACTAATTCCAAAGATGTGAAATCTTCAAATGTTTATTTTGCCGTGAGATTCAATTCACTCATGCTCATCAGTTCAGGATTCTTTGACATGAATTTCAACCTTCTAAAGCTGTCATGTAGAAATTACGTATCCATTAGTTTTACCAATCAAAGTTGCCAAAGATTCCAGGTTTCTTGTATGCGCCTACTACATAGAAATTATGCCGTGGCTAAAACATCCTAAAGGGGGCATATGATGAACATTTCTAAGTCTATATTTAGACTCTGGATTCACCTATAATGTCTTTGCATTATTAACAGTCCAAAAACTCATTTATCTTATACCTAACCTTTCATGCAGCCCCAAAGTGCAACTTCTGGCTTAAACAGAAGATTTTAGATATAGTTTCTTAAAGGACCCCGTTCCGAGGAAGTTACAATGTTTGGATTGGTTAGCTTTGGGAGGCTACGTAAACAAACCGTAACAGGATTTTGCTTCTTTTTCTCATTCATCACAAATAGCATAATATGTCCCCTTTAAGTAATGCATTATTCAAACTGTCAACAAATTTGAATAAGAATAAAATCATCAATATATTCCAATATACTCTACTTACTTTCTGTATTTGATACTATGTATAATACTTATTCTTTATTAGTTGGATCAATTCAATGTTGGCTTGGTCTTTTTATGGAATCGGCACCCAAACAAGAAATATACTGCAGTACCTCATCACACTTAATCTTAAATCTGTTTGCCGTCATTTTCAGTGCTACTAAACAATCTATAAACCCCATGCCATTATTATCACTGAGACATACACAGAGGTCACAGCATGCTGAGTGCAGCATGAAGCTGTCAGTTATACATAAACAAACAAAGGGATTTATATCAGGGTTACATAAGACTCACAGCTTTACTCCAGTCATTGGGTATCAGATCATCAAACTAGTGTCCTAATTATCTGTAAGCTCTTATACTTCTTAACTTCCATAAGGTTACATGGAAATCTATCTTTACTCTTCTACTGAATTGTATTAAATCATAATCTGAGTGGCGTAAAAGTAATAAGTAAAATTGTTTGTTCACATGAATAAGGATTCACTGTAGCCTTGTAGTCATTTAGAAATGACATGTAATTCTACATGTAATGCTACAGAAAAAAGATTTACATGATCATATATAGTATATATCTATTCTTAGCATACTGGTGACTTAAAACAATGTTATACATGATTCAACATGACTGATAATCTATTCAGGTTATTATGAGTGAATACAATGATGTCCTGATCAAGCGAATCAAAAGACCTTGGGAAGCGAGCTGTGGCCTTTCATGGTGCAAACAATGCATCATTATCATGTTACTGATATGTCAGCAGGGCACTCAAGGACTAGGAGAAAGCCTGCCTGTATTTCAGCTGGAGTTTTCTGCTCATTTCCTGGGTTAACTGGACACATGTCAAAAGATTTGTACAAAACAACAAAAGCAAACCCCATGGTACAGTAAAGTCACTGCAATAAAAAACATGATTTGAATTTAATAGAAGGTTGAAAAATGACAGCATTCATACCACTAAAGACTCTTTTGAAATAACGACCTTCCAGCTTCCTTATCTTACCCCTCTTTCCTCTTACTCCTCCTCATCCCAAAATTCAAATTAGCTGAAATAGAGAGGACTGTACATTGATAATGCCATGTCACAAATGAGGTGGAGGTTTTCCCTTTTATCCATTCCTTATTGTTCTTCTTTCTCCCTCGGCACATGGAGTAGGAGCAGAAAGTTTAGGAGGCAAGAAAATGGCAAACCAACCACATTGCAAGCAAATGTCAGAAAAAAAACAAAAAAAACCCAAAAAACTTTCTTTTTAAATTCACACCAAAGAAAGTGAAACAAATGTGTCAGAATATAGTTAGTCTTTACAAAAAGTTTTTAGAGAATAAGTTAAGGTTTTTTAATTTTTATTCAAATTGCAGCTTTTTAGGACAATGTATCACTGAAATTACCACCACTATAAAAATGGCAAGCTGTCTAGAGGCATACGTTTTGTACTGTGGATCCACCTGACACTATGACAAAGATGTCTCATAGACATGATATAGAATGAACAGACAATAAATAGCAGTATTTTTATATGCAGGCATTGTTCTTTCGATGAATCTACTTTTTTCTCAAGAAACACCACTAGAAAACTAAACATATAAAAATTTGTTACAGTTTTGATTTTGCACTGCCCTCACAATAAAGGTCAAAAGATTTCATTGCACCTGGTCTATTCTGATTGAAAGAGACCAGTAGCCACCTGTTACTTTGAATCATTGCACCAGTATGAAACTTGCCAGTGGTCACATGAAGCAGCACTCTACAGCAGCAGGTTAACCACCAAGCAGTTCAGTTCAGATTAGGGTTAACACTCTTGTTCGACTGGCCCTGCCTCCTTCCATGTCTAGCATCCTTGTAAGACTGGAGAGCCCCTCTAAGGTTTAATTGCATGTTGACCCTGAAGGTCAGAGTGTGTGTGTGTATGTGTGTGTTCCCTGAAGACATGAAGCTCACAGAGACACCAATCATTTTCTCTCACATGGCTCAAGAGGGAAAGATTGGTAGGTTGGGGTACGTGAGGGATTTTGGAAGTGGGTGACATTGCTATTAGAGTGACAATATGTGTGTACTTAAGTTGTGTGTTGGGTCAGCGTTTGTATATTGTGTGGGCTTTTAGATGTTCAAAATTATACTTGTCTTAGTGCTCTTTATGACTTTATGTCTGCATGTTTAGACTATCCATTTCCATTTCTGCTTCTATAAGCAGAAGTATTAAATAATGAACATTTAGAATATTGAAAATTAATTATACATATACATAGCATATACACATACATATATTTATAAATGTGTTTTCCATAACTGTTTGATTTGTATGTGCATGATTATATGACTTTACTGTACATGCAGAGTTGTATAAGCATGTGGGTGTTAATGTTAATGTTGAAGTTTTTAATGTTTTTGTTTGCTTGTGGCCCCGTTTACTGATACATTTAAGTGAACAATATGCAGAAATATGTGGCCGAGAGGCAGGTAAGCAGACATTATTGTCTGCTCTGATGCTTACATTATGGTTTTATACAGTATTATGGTCACTCGTGAAGAAGTTGCTCCAAAGACAAGACAGTACCAGAATTAGAAGAAGTAATAGAACTAGTACTAGAAAGGGTTTGAAAGACTGTAAACATCTCATAAAATACAGCTTTTGCCATTTTACCAGTAAAAAAACAAAACAAAAATCAGTAGCAGTTTAGAGTGTAGTTGTATGCAATTTTACAGGTGCCTATGTATATAATCTGGCTTAAATGTCTCTGTTTTACTAACCCAATAGGTCACCTTACTTCACTCTCAACACACTCAAACACAGTTTCCACTGGGACGCAACTCAACATCTAAACTGACAAATTCATACACACAATGTTTGGCTAGAGGGCAGCGCCTGACATCAAAGTTGTTTCTGTCAAGGTTGGAAACTGACAGACATTCTGTTTGGGTGTGGAGCAGGTGATGTACCCTGCCATACGCATACTGAAACTTGCAGCTGTGACACAGCAGCCATTTTGTGAAAGGGTCAGGCAAATTCTTAGTGTTTCACTACATAGAGTACAAAACCATCAAAACACTGAATCAATAGTGACTACAGCCTATGTGTTTTCATATTGACATACCAGGAAAAAAACAAAATATGCTCCGTAAGAGAACCCAGTTACATGCATCAGGTTCAAAATATTAAAACTGTTTTTTAAATAAAATATAAATACACCTTACATGATAAGGTGCTTCTGTTATTTACATAGATCCCCTTAAATAACACTCAACATTGTATTATTTAATTAATAATGACACAATATTAATATACTATGATGCCTTGTTTTTTTTTTTTAGCTCTACCACCATAGAATTCAATATATATCTTTTCTGATGCAATCTAATAGAAAATTGAACATTTGAAGTATTATTTATTTATTTCCTAGGTAATGTACTGCAAACTGTGCTATTGTGTTCACCATCTGTGCAGTAAAAATAATGGATAATTTTAGGCAGTTATTCTTTCAACCTCCTTTCATATTTGCACTTTCNGTGGATAATTCTAGGCAGTTATTCTTTCAACCTCCTTTCATATTTGCACTTTCCATCAGTCTTTATATATCACAGTGTTTTGACTTTATCTTCTTTCCTTTCCTTGCAGCTCTCAGGTAATTAATTCTTTATACAAGCTGTACAAATGCTCCACAAAGCCTAAACAACCTCTACCTCTTTGAGGTAGCTTTTTTTTTTAAGATTACCTCTATCATTTCTACAGTAGCACATCTTGAGCGCTCTGGTACATAAGGAAAATGCATCATGAAGAAAATGTGTGTAATTGTGGTAACTCACAATATGGTGAGTGTTGACAGTGTTTACAAATTACTAAATAAATATATCCTGAAGAAGCAGCTGGCATACCACTGATAACTGAATATGATGTATAT
>JANJYP010055409.1:0-23004 GCA_024605115.1 Rastrelliger brachysoma
TAAACTATTACTGCTCAATATTAAGTGTTTGCTTGAATAGTAGTCAAAGATGGTTAGAAATATGTTTATTGATTCAAGACAACACATAAACACTGATTGCGCTGGACATAAAACCTTCATATGACATGAGCGAACCATGGAGCCAGCTAACCAAACTACCTCAGTAGTTATGTTTTTATCATTTTGGTTCTAATGGCTCAAAAAAGATTCACAATTATTCCTTTTTTTTGCATTACTGTGTGGAACAGATCTTTCCAGTTTTCAGTTTAGGGAAATGGGGCTGCGGAGAATAAATGTTTTTGTGTTAGGTCTGTCCACATTTGACTACTATGAATGTACTTCATCACCATATAATGATTTTCACTGGCTGTGTTGGGAAATATTATACCTTTGGGCTTTTTCTTTTCTACTTTGCACTTAAACCAAAGAATCATAACTGTTTGTACAACAAGTTTAAAAATGCTGGTAGGGAAATAAACACAGACCTACAGTTATTACTGCACAGCAGTAGACAAACATGGTGGCGCCATAAGCCTTGCTGTTGTCAACTGCGTAGTGAACACTGTCCAGCCCTTGGCACGTGTTCACTCAGTTTCCAGGATGTGCTGAGACTCTCAACGCGCAAGTTCATAACAAACATCCTCCACTGTAACTATCCTGCCTCCATTATACAAAACTGAATAGTTTTGAGTGCAGCCTAAACAATGGTCATCTGATATTAGACATAAAGTCTATTTCCACTTTGTGGCAGCTCTTCATGTCCTTATGAGCCATTATTGGGCTCTTGACAATGTTTAACTCATTATGCCAGAGGTGAACTTTAAGGTGATTTATGTGACTGAAATTTGTGTCACATGACTGTCCTGAGTGCACTTACAGTATCTACATGTGCTGCATTATTCAAACTAAACCCTTTCCTTTCCTGAATAGGTAATTTTTGCACATTAACAGTGATTTGATGGGTGTTTGTATTTAGAGAGCAATTTTTTTGTTGTTGTTTTAATTCCTGCATAAACACAGAATGGACCAATATGACTGGACAATGCTTAAACAACAAATAACGAGTCAGTTACTGCTGCTAGCGTTGGTTGTTTAGGACATGTGGGTGTGTATCTACAAGAAAAAGAAATAGAAACAAGAAATACAATTAAAAAAAGAAGACAAATACAAAATAAGATAAAAATGAAGGGTTGTAGCAGTCTTGTGTACTATAATTATAAGAGGCTCAGTCTACCTAGGCCTGGGCCTGTTGGTCATACGCCCATCTCACTTAGCTGGTCTGCAAAAATTCCCAAACCTTCCAGTGTGAGCCAGCTCTGTTTGTGATGTTTGTTGTTTTTGTTGTTTTGTTTTGTTTTGTTTTTTTCTAAATTGAAGTTTGGCTAACTTCAATTCAGCCAAAGTCTTCCCCACAAATATTAGAATCAGGACACTTATGGATATAAACTGCAACTTGAGTGGATTTTGAAGGTATGCAACCATGAAGCTGTATTTCTAGGTTGTTATCGCTTTGAGTCGTTGCACTGTAGCCTGTTCAGATGATAAATGAAGCCACTGGGATACTAAGAGGTTGTGTCTGTTTTTTCAGTTTAGTAGAATGGTTTTCTTGGGTGATCCTTGTTGGCTGTCCCAGTTGGCTGTGCATTGCAGTGTGGCTCCCAAGAGAAATACAACAGGTGTGAACCCTTATACAAGAGTACCAGTAGAGAGAGAATGGGCGAAGGTTTAGTGTGTGTTTAGTGGACCAAGTGTGTAAGTAGCTGTTGAAATTGACACAACTAACAGCCTACAGCCTTACCAGCAGCTCTGCAAGGCTGTATTCAGGCACAGCAGTATTGGATAAACTATAACTTTGATGGCACTGGATGAAATGTTAAGGCATAATCAAAGTTATTACAAATCATCCTGAGGGGAATATAAATGTCTGCCCCAAAATTCCAGGAAATCTATCCAATAGTTGTTGAATTATTTCACTCAAACCACAAATGTGAACCTCATGGTGGCGCTAGAGAAAAAGTCAAATGATCACCAGAGTCTATAACCATAAATGTCATTGTAATCAATCCAACAGTTGTTGGGATATTTGATTCTAGACCAAAGTGGTGGAACAACTGAACCCTGACATTCACATCCATAAAGTCAGGCTGCTAACAAGACTAAAAACTAAATGTTCAGATGTTATATTTTATTGTTATTTCGTAAGTTTCATTATTTTCTGCCTACCCTTCGTGGCACACTGGATGCTGACATAGATCATGCTGGCATTTATGAAGAATCCTGGATGTAATGTGCATTGTTTATGCTTGTTTTGCTTGCTTTAAAAATCACGCAACCACAAGTCCTGATTCAACTCACATCCCTTATCATCTACTCTCATCCCTCAGGAATCTATGTTTGCAGTTTTGTTTTGCCAAGCACAGGCGCTTTAACATACAACATCCGATGATGACAGATGTCTTACAGGGTTTATTTGAGTAGTAATACAACCTATTAATCATGTTCTCTCCGTTTCCTCATTTCAGACAGGAAGACTAAGGGAGACCGACAAGATGATGCAAACAGGAGAGAGAAGGACAACGTGCGTGGACGAGTGCGAGATGGCAAAGATGGTGGTAGAGGGGGAGGAGGAGGAGGAGGTGGTGGAGGTGGAGGAGGCGGAGGAAGTGGTGGTGGTGGTGGTGGAGGTCCAGGAGGCGGAGGGGGAGGTGGAAAGAAGAGAAAAGGCCAGAGCAGGACCACCACTGCTGCCAGCATTACGACCAGCTCTGTCACTTAAACTCGAATGCCTGCTGGTTGAGGCTGAGAGAAAAAAGACACTGCCTCACCCAGCAGCACCAGCCATACATAAAGAAGTTGAAAAAGATGAACGTGATGAAGGAATGGATTAATGCTGCTATGCATTGTAGACAATGCGCAAAGAGAACTGGAGGATTGCTGCAACACAAAAGGCTTCCAAGAGCTTTTTGAATAGATGACCATATCTGGAAGAGACTGGTGTCTAGTGGTACTCAGACCGACTTGTTGACTTTCATTCCACTGTGAGGGATCACTGTTGGACAGCAAAGCCACGTTGAAGATTGTGGTTCAGCACGGTTCGTGTCATGAACCGACCTATGTCACTCTTGAACTAAGAACAGATCCTGTGTTTCAAATGCAGAATTCAAGCTGGAAGCCTGATAATGAATGAAGGGTCTCTTCTCTGCTCTATGATGTATTTTGTTCCAGCCTGATTTTAATCACAATCTGTTCTTCATTTGGTTTCGTGTTTGTGAGAGGTGGCACATGGATTTTCTCAACAGCCGCTGTACGTGATGTAAAGACAATGAATAGTATTAAGTCTTTGTACCTTTATGTCCTATTGTTAGATGAAACAATAAGAAAGGCACTGGAAATCATTTGTGGTTGCTGAGGACAGAAGGTCTTCTATATATTTCGAGGAGAGAATCTGTTACAAAACAAGCCTAAGAGAAAACGTAGAGGGGGATTACTGGGAGCTCAGCTCATATCCTTCTCCGGTGTCTTGACACAAACTCTTGCTATTTGATAGCTTAGTTGTTTTGTTTCAAATCAAATGTTGGTGTTTGTATCAGAAAAAAACTCTGCACAGAAAATGAGGAATAATAACACATGATTATTTGCATGGGTACAAGGTTGCATGTGCGTGCCTTTGTGCATGCAAGTGTATGTGTGTGTGTTTGTCTCTACCTAAAGTCTGCTTGTTTGTGTACTTTGTATGCATTTCTGCACGAAACCAAGTTGTTTGTCGACAGAGGTTAGTTGTTTGTACATGTGTGCTTACTATTGCACATGTGTGTTAATATTGGTCTCATAGATTGAAGGAATGGGGTCTGGAAAACAAGAGGAACAAAATGTAAATGCACAATGATATATCAAATATGCAGTAACTACAAGCCACTGATTATTATATAAGCCATCAAATCATGAGCTGCTCAGTAATCATGTATGTTTGCAACAGGGTCTAAAGATTTTGCACAACCATAATGTTTCCTACTGCTCAAGTTTCAAAATAGTTGTTGCATTTTACACATTTATACTCTGGCTTCATGGCATTGCAGAAACAGTGAAGTGTTTTCCATGAGGTCTGTTTGCTTTACACAAGATATTAGTTTCAGGAGAAGTTACACGCTACATTATTCATTCATACTATGGATTGTAATGCTGAATATGTCAAACTGTGTTTATCAGCAAACAAATGAAGTATTAATATCATTATGTATAGCTTATTCTGTGAAAGCCTAAATAAAAGTTCAGATGAAGCTGATAATACTTCAGTCATACACTGATTTTGCAACTAGTCTGTTTTATTTTGTCTGCAACTGATCTCTAATGGTGTTCTTATCCAATAATGACGTCTTACACATAAGGACTTATTCTTATGATGACTTGAAAATGTTGCTAAATTCCCCAACACTTGGGTCTTATATTGATTTTCCCCATTGTTTATAATCATATTGCTTAACATAATTGCTGATATCTGGAAACCTAGTGAGTCAGACTAGTAAGAAGCACAATATGTTTCAAACAAACTTTCATGTTAGCCAAACTTAATTGAAATAGAAAGATAAATTGCAAAATTATGACCCAAACTGTCTCAAAAATCGATCACACTTTACAAATTTCTTGGTTTAGAGCACCATTTTATCCTGCAAAAGAGAGATTATTAGTGACATTTTGGGCAGATACTTTTGGATTTATTTTCAAATAAATTGGTTAAGAAACTTAAGATAATCTGGCTCAATTGGTGGCTTGTTTTCAATCTGCCTTGTCTGACTGCTTGTGTTTCTGCCCAGTCAGATCACTGCAGTGATGTTGCTATGTTTCCAAATATCAGTAATTACTTTAAGAGGTAGAATTATATAACCAATAGAAATAATGGCAAAAACTTTGAAAATAAGACCCAATTTGCAACAAACCAGAATAATTCTTTAAGAGGATAACGCAATCATCAATCTGTTTTGGATAAAACAATGACAGCAGTCATTAATTCATATTACCGACTAAGTAAATACAAATTAAGGGAGGTCCGTCTTGGTGAATTAGAAATGTCATGATAATTTTGTGTGAGTATTTTTCGTAGTAGAGCTGCCTTCATAATTTCAAAGGAAAATTTGTTCCATAAGTGTCCATCTCTTATTCCCTGACCTGAACCCAATCAAAACTTAAAAACATCCGGAAAAAAATACTGTGCCGGGAGTTCCACGCTATCCATCTCCAGCCGTGTGCCCTCTGTAGTTATGGCATGGTCTTCCGCAAGCTACGGGAGGCCATCTTGGGAGGTGGAAGAGCTTAGATGGTGTGATGGTTCCGATCTCAGGCCAAATGCTGGCGCCTGGGCAGGGGTCGTAAAAGCAGAGACAGAAATAAAAACTAATGGTGTGTCATAGCCAGAAGGGAGGGGGTATACCATGCCTTGGCCCTACAACAAAACAGCCGTTTCTCATTACCAAAGGGGAGGGCAGGGGGAATGGTAGAGTATGCACCGTAAATTACACATTCATCTCTCTTCCTGACCATAAATTCTTACCCTGGCTCCATTGGACGGAGCTCTCCCTCACCTCCCACTCTCTCTTTTTTCACTCTCTTGTTCCCCACTCCCATGTTTTCCAAGAGAAATGAATGGTAAATCTTTGGAGTATATGGGCGCCCTTTATTTGCCAAGATCCTTAACACTGAATGATTTCATTACTTTAGCTTGGCCTTTATGCCAGGCCCCAGGGAGTTCATCACGTCAATAGGGAACACCCAGTCCATGTCTGCTTGATCTAAATGCAATATCCCTGATCCAACTATAAACAAAAGGGCACCACCACTACACCAAAACTCAAAACCAGAACCTGCTATCATTCTTAAACTGACTTACAATCCTTTGAACACAAAAATTACCACAAGACTACTACTAACTTAATTAATGAATGTTTTTCTGCTCCATATGGTTTGTATAATAACACACTAACAATCCAAAGGCACACTTTTTTACAGAACTCTCATACTCATCTCATGGTCTTCATCAGCGAATGCTGGCCCTTCAGTATGTGTGAAATATCAAATGTCAGATGTAACTGAAAAGGGTGGTGAATGGACACTCAGTGGAAATTATTTTGTCACAGTGTCCCTGAGGTCAAGTATCAGCTTCTATGCTCATGATTTTTATGGTTTGATGGTTTTATGGTTTCATAAGTATTGGAAGAAATCAGACCTCAATTTAAAAATGTACCAAAATTTTACCCAGCAAGAGAACATTTTCAGCTGCAACCTCATTTTAAGGTTATAATTACACGCATTTCATTACAAAAATAGGAAATCCTGGAAAACGTCCACAGTGAAATCTGTGATTTATCAAAAGTGACTGGGACAGGTTTTTGAAAAGTCATGCTACTTTTGAGATTTCTTAATGGCTATGAGGACCACAAACAGATACATAAAGTTTAAAAAGTATGAATTAAATAAATAAATAAAATTAGCAGATGAATTAAACTCTGTTGAACTATACTGGTATAAGGTGAATATTTCAAAACTCTTACTCTCATTTATTGTAATTTTTCTGCTTGCTCGAAAGTGTTAAAGCTGTGAAACCCCTTTCTGAATGCAGCAGTGTGTATCTTTTTGTTTTTTTATTTCCATTCTAATGCACAGCATAAATGACATAATCCTTGTGGAAACTCCCAAAGATGTTCTATCATCAACTGGGTGAATGAAAGGTCTGGGGTACATGAGGCCACTGGAGTCTCCATGAGTCACCATTGACTGCCAGCAGCATCTACTGGACTCTATAGTGGCTTCCAGCTCTCTAAAGATCAGTCTTTGGAGATGTCCTGTCAGCAACCCCACTCATCCATTATAATTTCCATCTTTAGAGTTCTACAACCGTCCTCTCTCTATGGCTCAAGATCTGAGAGGTCGAGTCTGGAAATCTACAAAGAGAAAATGTCCTCTTCGATTCAATAATATTCCACAGAATTGTACATCAACACTGACAGCCTGGCATGTTTGATCAGCAACAGATATCTTTAAAAGTAGGGCTGCTAAATCAAAATAACAAAACTATTTCATGTTTTGAGGAAGCCAACACTCTTTGTGAGAAAGACAAATCTACATCTGATGATAGTTAAAAGACTTATAATCACTTGAAATTGAAATCAGAACCCACCAGGGATCATACTGTAGTGGCATGGAGTACAAGGACATTTCCTTAAATTGACAAACTTAAATTCAGCATTCATTGTGAGTCCCAGATGTTCAAATGTCCTTGAAAAAGCCACTGAATTTTTGCAATATCCTCTGCAAGACTATATCCCCTCACTGTCGAAAAATACAAAAAGGGTCTGTCTCTCCATTGAGAATGAATACAGCATCATGCTATTTTTACAGTGAACGAGTGTAAACCCAGAGTATGAGTAGGGGTGAGCAGCACACATAATGAGTTGCTATTTATGAAACCTGATGTAAATTAAATATGTTTTAGGTTATGAAAAAGGTACCAAGTTCCTGATATAAGTTAGGGAAATCTAAGAAGAGCCCTTTTGGAATGGCCTTCATGATACTTGATATGTACTGCCCCCTTTTGGGGAAAAAATGAACACTACATTGTCAGACTGCTAAAATATGAGTGCTGTACTGTACATGTACACACAGTGCTGTACATTTAAAAAAATAGTTTTAAACATATACAATTAATAACAATTTGTTTTATTTCTATGATTATTTTGTATAGCTGCAGAGCAGTCAGATATAAAATCCATACAGACACAGTTATAAACTGAGGCGATAGACTGAAATATTACAGTCTGTTAGTTCAAGTAAAAGAGATGCATCTACTAACACTGCAATGTGTGTTTTACTCAAAATCAAATTAGATAGATTTAAAACAATCTGTTGAAACACTAAAAGATCCAGCATGATGATTATAGTTAACACTTCGTAGACAGAACGTCAAATCCACAGAAAGATAAGGATTATTTGAGTTAAAAAAATTTAATGGAAAACCTTTATTATTATAATAATTATTATTTCATTTAAGCAGTACCATATTCAGACACACACATTTTACTTAAAGTTCATCTACTTGGATGACATATTTCCATACTAGTAGTATGTAGCATAAATATTTTAGGCACAACTTTGTATGATTAACCTTTAGCACTGTCAATGCAGATTACTATTTATTTTGCAAGGTTGTTTTAAATGAAAACGTACAGTTGTTGAGGTATGAGGTAGATAAAAGTTTATCAATATAATCTCAGGATCACAGTTTTTGGCCACAATAAAATCATATTATGGTCTTATAGTACATTGAATATGTGATAATTCAAAATACATAGCTGCAAGTGAAAGAATTAACCACAAGGGAGTGCTATAAACACATAAATCATTTGCCATTTCAGAAATCACTCCAGGTCATCAATACCCAAAGTGGAAAGAAATGCTCAGGGGATCCTCTGAAGGGGTTGGAAAGAAGAGAATGGGGGGGTGGGGATGGCTGGGTCTGGAGGAAGGGAAGTGCGATTTTTTGGGGGGGAGCACAGGAGATGACCTATAACTTTCTCCCTGAAACTGACTTTTTATTCAATTCTTCCCATATGAAATTTATTATATTAAAAAAATATCATTGTTTCAAATGACATTTTTGAGCAGGAAGCAGAGGGATCCTGCTTCTTTTCTTTTCAAAATCAGATTGTAGGACCAATGTGTCAGTATTAAGAAACAGAACAGATGTGGATTATAAATAGTGAGTAAACTTAATCTCTCCACTTGAATTTTTCACTTGAATGAAGTTGCTTTGATCTGCAGTGTAACGCAAAACACAACTATTAAGTTATCCCATAAAATATAAAAGTTTAGCATCGCACGTTGCCAACTTGGTTTATGATGAGTGAATTTAAATTAAATGTGTTCTTGTTTAGAGTTTGGAACATGTAATGAGTAACATTAAAGAATGCATGTTTACCTCAGTCCACAGATGATCTGATCCCATACACTTGATTGTCTGTTCTTTCCAAACTACTTGAGAGTTTTGATTATATACACACCTCACCTTGTGTCTCAAACCAAATAGGCTGAGTGCAAAATCAGAGTTTACTGGTTGCTTGAGAGTACTGTGCAGTGGGCCGTGGATTTTTACCTGAGATGATTAAACTTATTAAGGACGTGTTGTTTGACTCGTTTGCCTTGAGGAAGTGTTCATTCCCGAGTGTCCAGCAGCCTGACCACATTGGGACTGGTTTAGTTATAATGGACAGTGAGGATCCCATTCCGTAAGTCTGCCAATTTGTCTTTGGACTTTGATCTTATTTAAAGTCCAGGTGCAGAAGCCAGAAATCGCAAGACATCCCTCAGCAGCTTTGGAGTTGGCATTTGTGCCTTCTTCTTCTTCTTCTTCTTCTTCTTCTTCTTCTTCTTCTTCTTCTTCTTCTTCTTCTCCTACAGTGGTAATTACTGTTCATGAATAAAAGCTAACTGTGCATAAAACAGCTTATAGGTACTGTAAAATGAGAGACATGTTGCACACAGCTTTCTGACTCTCTTCTGTGGGTCAGCAAGTACTGGTCTAGTTTACTGACATAATTAATGTGTGTTTTGATATTTAATGATGAGGTCTTTGGAACAGCTGTCTTGAGGAAATGGTAACATATCTGGACATGCAACTGGGGTATTGAGTAGTAGTTTTGTTTATGATGAACAGACATCTGCTCTGAAACATATAAGGTTATGATATGTGATCTAATTCGTATTTATTTTTATTCTGGGGTGGGGTGAACATTTTGCAGTGTTCATAGCAGATGGATCCTGTTTGCCTTGTTTTATACAACATGACATGTTGTACTGAGGATGAACAACCTTTAAGTTCTGTTGATGTGTGCCTGTTTTATGATTACAATTTCCCACTTTTGCTTTAATAAACAAAAATAGTTGCAAAAAATTCAAAAGCTTCATGTGTCCCCAGGCAGTGGGCTCTAACTTGTGTCCTTGCTGAACTTCTGGTGGCAGAAGTGTGACTTTAATTTTCTGTGCTGAATATCACTCTACATAGTCCTTTACAACTTCTGTGATCTTTTATGCCTTGTGAGGTCAAGGTAATCTGTGATTCAATCTATACCTTTATATTTATTTCACAGTATTTACAACTTTGACATATTACCTTCTAAACATCTCATACATCATCTCAATTTGCTTGTCCCCAGGAAATCCTTTAAGATTAATCATATGAAAACAGATAATCACAAGATATTCAGTTTCTTTTATTTCGTCATCTAACTCTAACATCTTACTCGCATAGAAGTTTCCTTTTTTAGCCTACACCAAGACAGGAATCAGATCACACTTTTGCAAAGAGCTGGAGAGCTTCCCCACTTTTCTTCAACGCTAAATCTACTGGACATTTTGAATTACAGTCAATAATGGTCACTCCACTCCTCAAACTTTTTGCATTCCAAACATCTGATCTCCAAACAACTGTTTTAGTAGAGTCACCCAGCTGCCAACAACAGAGTACTGTAGTCATACTGTAGCAACTGTGTGAATATTAATCTGAGCCTTAACAAAGAGCAAACATATTCAGGAGACATTTCAAAAATCTCCCATTTCATAAATCTGTGTAGTATCAAACACATCAAACAGCAGAAATGCTTTTATTCATAACCTGCAGTCCCACTGAAGCAAAGAAGAAATCAAGAGATTCTTCATTTCTTGTCAGCAGCTTTGGCTTGCTTGCTTTGTCTTTCATCGTCCACGCTGCTCTTGCCATTGGCTTGGCTGTTTCAGCTGTATTCTTACAAAGCAACCACTGGAGAATCATACAATTGTGATTGATGCTCCACTGTTGTTTTGACTTCTGTTCCTGCTTGATACAGTTGCTTTTTAACCTGTGTACTGCGACTTCAAAAATCTCTATTAACTTCTTTTCACCTGCTCTTCAGACACTTCCACAACTCAACCTCAAAAGACAGAGTAAAGTCAAAAATATGAGAAGCAAGAATAAGAAAAATATTTCTGCTGTCACCAATATATTTAAAAGGAGATCCCAGAATATTAGAATTTGTGCAACATAACATCTTAACAAATACACAAACACTCTATAGTCAAACTAAGCTAAATAGAACAAGAAATAAAGATGCAAGCTAAGATAATATCATGCTGACACAATGTTCTCCTCTTCATGCAAAAAAAAAAGTTTTTACTGCATACTGTACATTTTAGGCATTATATTTTTTATGGTTTTTTACCAGAACAAATAGTAAGGGCAAAGCTCAAAACCACAGTCACACAAAAGATGCAAGTAATATCCATGTGTCCCGTGGATGTTCAAGTTTAAATTGCTTTATAAGAATTTATCACATTCCTGCATTCCCACATTAATGGGCTGTGTTAGTTTCAAAACCACATCAAGTCCTAAAAAGTTTTAAAAGTGTAAAAATGTATGGGGAGGGAGTAAAGGGCAGCGGAACAAATAAACACAGTGTCCTAAGACATTTTGCACTAGAATGCGTGAAATTATAGTTGTGGGTGTGAAGAGTGAGTACAAGGCAGTTTACCAGGATATTTACATACAGACCACAGACTGTATCTCAACTAATGGTGGTGAATATTACATTAAAGAATATGGAGGTTTCAGGTATGCTTCATCTTGTTTAAAACAGTATACCTACAGGGATTCTGATCAAAGTTGCAACTGTCATCAGTCACCGTCCAGACAGGAGGGAGTTCAGATAAGACCAGTGGACACATCTGACCCTGAACTCTGGAAAAACAAGGCCTTGTTTTCCTGCTGAGAAGGCTCATTACAAGACAGCATAAGAGCTTCCCACAACCAAGCACAACTCCTTGACCTCAGATGGGAGTGAATGGAGAGGACGAGAGTTCAGGCCAAGCCACAGAGGGAGACTTCAAACCTCGCCAACAGGCACCAGCCCCGTGAGTGTCAGCTTGGGACACAGATGTATGTTTTATTTTTTCCTCCTTCTCCATCCATTGCACGCAGGGTTTAGTTCACTGCAATCTACTACAGATGCTCTACTGTAGGGTCACAGCAAATACAGGCAAACAATATAACTAGAAGATGAATAAGACACTATTGTTTATTCATCACTGATCTGGGAATTACCCACCAAAAAACATAATTTAATTACTTGGCCTTTATCAGGTCTCTCTAACCCACACACCCTCAGTAAGGACTAAAAATATGAAAGCGTAACTGTCTCTTATGTGTTGGTTGTTTAAAAATGATGTTTAGCAAAATTTATAGAAAAAGCCTGGTACTTGAGACAAAGTATTCTGTATCCTAGGTGATAAACCATATTTTATTTTTATTTATTTCTACCGCTATTTTCAGAGGTTTTATCATATTATTTTGCTATGAAATTATCATATTCTAAGAAATTATAATTTCATAGAATTCATCTATGAAATTATTATGTGATAAATTGATCAGCGTCTAATAAGCCCATGAAGACTGGGCACCTGTCACTTAAATAAATCAATCAATATATCTGTCTGTCTGTCTGTCTGTCTGTCTGTCTGTCTGTCTGTCTGTCTGTCTGTCTGTCTGTCTGTCTGTCCGTCCGTCCGTCCGTCCGTCCGTCCGTCCGTCCGTCTCACATTGAATGTTGAAATGTTCACATTTGACTGCACAAGATTTAAATTGTCAATTGTCATGCCTTGCAACTTAATTTCACTACAATACTGGATCCCCCCATTCTCCAGCTTCTCCAGTAGCAAGCATGCAGTTAAATAGTCATTGAAGTATGCTGAATTACCAATGAGAGTATAATCTCTCAGACATTGGGGTTAACCCATGTCTGCTGAGGTTACATACTACAGACATGTCTGTGGTGGACCAGTGCACTTTGTCAAGTGGACACCTAAAGCTAAACTGAGTAATGACATAGACCAGGAGAGAGCATGAGGAAACCATGGAAATGTATAGCTGAGAGTTACATTTCTTCATTTTGACAGTTGTGGTTACCACCTTTTAAGTTTTAGTTGGACGATTTGATTTTGAATTCCCACATAAATGAAACTCCTCCTTCAAGGAGTGATAAGCAAACAAAACAGTAAGCGAGTGATGAGGTTGACACATCATTGCTGATAATAGGGCTGTAGACTCTCAAACTTCCACTTAGAGACAGTGAAATTATATGAAACTGGCAGATGTTGCACTCTGTGGACCTCTAATTTATGAATTACAAAAATATACTTGGAGTTTTTACAGTCAGTCAGTGATTCAACATATTCTTTGACATTCTTACACAACTTTTCACAGCTCTTGCTAACCTGCATTTATTTAACATAAGAAGTTAAGCCTTAGATCAAAATTTAACTAAAGGTTGGAAAGTCAAAAGAAAAAAAATTGTCACAGGCTCTGAGCATCAAATCTTGAACCGACGTATGTTTTCAGGCAAAATATATGTCGATATTTGGATGTTGTTTTGTTTGTAGAACTAATGCAACAACAAGAATTTAAGGAGTAGTCTATAGGTAATCCCCAAAACCTGAAAATTCCCAGTCAGTTGTTTGTTCAAAGAGTCAGTCATCCACTGGAACAGTTTGGGCCTGCTCACATCTTCAGGCTGTAAGATGACGAAAAGACACACCCCGCTATATATACAGACCTTATCACTGAGTGCATGTGTTTCCCAATCAGTAATCAACAGAGGTAGTGCCTTCGAAACAATGATTCCTCCTTCCTGGTGTGTCAATTGCCTTTAAGCCTGAAGATATTCGGAGCACTAAAACAACTCTGTGAATAAATTATTTGAACAAGCATTATCTTTAGGCACAAAGAATACAAGAGACCATATTCTAGTCTCATCCTAATAAAATAGCCTGTTAAGATGTTTGACACGTGTTGATTGTAATGATGTCATTGTACCATTGTACTGCACCACTGTACAAGTGATTCATGCTGTCTAGACCTCAAACAGGATGTAACCTCAGGTTGTTGCAACAGTTAGCTACCACTGTTGGCTCAATCTTGATCAAATTTCTTTTCATTACATCTGCCTTGATCTTTGACAAATGAATAACAGGAGTATGGCAATTCACTCATTATTTCATTCATTAACTCATTTGAAGCAATTACCCTTCATTGAGAGTCAAAGGAGGCTGAACAGAAGCTAAAACAATTTCCAAACTCACAAACTAGCCCACACTGGAAAAAAAAGTTACAGTTACATTTTAACCAGTTTTCAGTGATGAACTCTGAAAAAGGGCTAAAAAGGAAAGATATACTGTCTAATATAGAACAGTAGAATGGGCTTCCTTTTGTAATCAAAGGACTATCCTGTCAGTTGAGAATTACTAGAGTTAAGTTTAAATTTACTTATCACATAAGTAACAGTTGATACATGTGTAGCCTACAAAACTAAAAGTAAAAAAATCTGCAGTTTATGGCAATTTGCATGTCAAATCCCAACAAAATTGGCACCCTAAAATCTTAACTCCTTCTCAGTCTGATGTGTTAGGATTTGATTTTGTTCTGCATGTCCACACAGGTGTTTTTTCCATTTTTAAACCTCTGCTCAGTTTGATATTTAGGTCTCAAAAACCATGAATTCATAAGAATAGGTTTCTCCGCTTATGACATTTTGACATGTCACGGAGATAAAAGCATCGCTTCTATTTAGACACTTTGACATTGCTGTCCCATTGTGGCCCAGTTTACATGTGCACAGATATTTTGAAGAACGGTGACGTTTCTCTCCTTTTGTGCCCTACATTTACATGCAAACAGAGAAAACACCTCTGAAATTGTTTCTTTTCAAAAACTCCGGCCAAAGTGGAGATTTTGGAAAACTCCATTTTAATGTAAACAGGGAAAACAGTTGAGTGTTCACGGAGGAGGAAACTATTGATAGAGACAAAAAAAAAACCAAAACATGTTTACTAGGCTGTAAACATGTTTTTTTAAGCTGCAAAGTCGGGCATTTTAACATGGGAGTGAATGGAGAATTGCTCACTTCTGGTTCCAGACCCCAGTGGCAGCTGAGGAACTGCAGTTTTTTGAACATGGAAGTGAGCTTCAACAGTATAACCATAACACTTACAATTCCCCTTGCGAAAAACGGAGCTTGTGTGGAGCTATCGTTGACCTTATCAGTAAGGCCTGTGCTTTTCCTGCTATAGGAAGTCATAATGCCTGCTGTGAAAAATGACAGAGTAAGTTGTCCTGTCATGACGGGGCAACAAAACTGACTGGAAAGTCAAGGAGATGCAGTACAGTCATATATTTCTGACAAATTCTAATCTGAGAAACTATTTGAAACATTTGAATCGAAAAACAGGACACTTTGATTACAATTATTGAGTAACGATAGATAAAATGCAATTAAGATAAAAGATGCAACTGTTCACAGAGCATTGAGGAATGCTGAGACTGCTCATTTTACTCTCAATTTAGATTAAAAAAAAAAAAAAAAACACATGGCGCCATAATGTCAGATCATACCATGTGTCTGAGCCTTCAGTCAGAAACACGAGTGGCTAATTAATTTAAAATGAAATCAGTCACTGGACAAAAATATCTTGTAGACTTACACAAATGTGTCTGTGTGGATTAGCTTTTATGTAATACCGATGCTTAGTTACTCCAATTAGAAAAAAAAAGAGAAAAAACTTCTCTAAGTGAACTAAAAATTTGCAAACTTTTTGACTGCTCTTTTCAGTTGGCCTTTCAATTTTGACCATGCTTTACTGCTATCTTGCGAGTATCACTGATATTTAAAATCATGTCCTTAAAAACAAGCCAAGAAGGGAACCTGAGTGGGAGCAAAGACTATATATTGAGTTGCTGCTTAAGATTTTCAGTTAGATAGCACAGACAAGACTGTTATCTATTTACAATGCCCAGTAAAAGTTAAATATACTGTCTGTGTTTTTTTTTCTCTACACAGTGCTTCACAATTAGCCTCTCATTCATCCATTCACTGACACCCATGCAAGCACTGGGCACTCCAAATATGTGCAGATACACATGTATTCACTTATAATTTATTAAATCACATAATCAAGAAAATGCATTATGTGAATTTAGCGATCTATTTTCTCATATCATATCAGGCACCAGTTCAGTTGGGCTTTCTTTCAGTAAAATGTGATTAGTTTTTGTTTCCATACAGCAGTTTTTTCAGAAAGGATTTCTCTGCCTTGTGACAGTAGACATTATAATAACATAAACCAGCTCTTACTTAAAGTATGTCACATCTACATGATTTAATTTATTTTAATTATGTACAAAATAAAATCTTTTGAAGCAGCTGACATGAAATACTAATGTGATTGCTTATGTAAGTTAGTATCTATAAATGGATGCTGAAGAGTTACACTAGTCATGAACAAACCAGATATCCTCACAGTATTTTCTTGTAAATACGGTACATACAAAATGAACTTACACAAATGGGGCAAGGCTGACTGCACACAAAAATAGTTTTAGCCCATCACATTCACCATAAATTCTGAAAATTAACTTCACTTATCACAAGAGTGATAAGTGCCTCTGTGATCCAGCCGGGTGAAGCCAGGGCAAAGTAGACATCTGGCAATGATATGGATGGGGTATGTGCTAATCATTCCACACTGCTGATTTTATGGACCCAACTTTCTTTAAACCTCAGCCTTCACTCCTCTACCGATATTTTTTATGGACTTTACAAGTAGCCTTAACCTTTACTATTCAGGAGCAATAACTCAGTTAAAACTGTATGTTCTTTACATGCCTGGTGATACTTTGTTGGAGAAATGTTTGTCATATCAAAAAGCTGCAAAAAGCAATGCCACTTATTGGTTTTGCAAATGACCACAAGAGGAAATGTTTGACCTAACCTTAAATTATAAGATGATGATTGTATGAAATGAACTAGTCTTTGACTACTTCAAAAACGAATACACAAAGTGATGCAAAGGACAAGCTGTGGTGAGTTGAATAGTTGTTACTATTCATGATTCAGTGTGTGTTTTATGAAACACACTTGTGGTCAACAAGTAAATTTAAACATGAAATGTCTCAATTAGGAAGCATGACCTGCTCTTAAACTGCTCACATTGTGATATATGTTTGTTTTTTTACATACTGCATCAACACTGACAAGTGTCGTTTTAATGAACATAAATATAAGCGAGATTGAGTGTGTGAACGTCACCCGGGTGCTCTCTTCGTAAAACTGTAAATGACAGCAGGCTGACCTCCGAACATGTTATATGAACAGATGGGCGATGTGTGATTTTGTCCTGTTTAGATTCTCAATAAAAATCAGACAGTCTTTCAGAGTGGGAGAGAATGAGGTTTGCAACTCTCCCATGTGTACTATATGGCCAAAATGAAGGGCCATACTTTTTCTCAGGCTTAGTATTTTTTTCTAACTTTTCCCTTTTTGGAGTGATAACCTACTGTTGTTGAAAATCAGAAATAGATCTGGGGGCAGTTTTAAAATGCACATAATCTGTCAGGTTTCAAACTAATAAGCACATATTTCCCCTCTTACAAGTAATAACTGTAATGCAACCTGCTCGCAGAGTACATCTCTACAGCTCTCCTACTGACCCTTTCTGCTAGCCGTCACCTCCCAGCCTGTCTCTGCCTTCCCATAAATTCAAAGGGGTCATATGTGGAGCTGACCCCCCAGTGAAAGTGCCATGGAGCAACTCCAGATGTGAACATCCTCCCTGTCTTTCTCTCCTCTCTCTCTCCCTCTCCCACACTCTTTTCTCTTTCACTTCCAGCACCAGTCACCCCCCTCCATTCCCTCATGCAGCTACGAGTTTTCCATTTCCTTTTTTGGTGAAAAAATCTGAAACGGGGGCAGGGAGGAGGATATTTCACCAATGCCGACAGGAGAGTGTATCTGGCAGTCTGTATATGTGTGCTTCATCAAGGCGATGAAACAGTCGACTCAGCATAAACAACAGTGTATGTATACACATTCAGCCACACGCGCTCAGATGTGAGCTTGCTGTCCTTTTTGCTCTCTCACACAGAAAATATCTTATAACTATAGAGACACACACATTTTTTTCTCTACTTCTTTATTACACATGTATGGTTTGTCTCTCTTAACACTTTCTCACACTCACACACTGTCTTGCCCTTCCCCCAGTGTACATGCACACACAGCAGTCTTTCCTAGAAAGACTTTTCAAACACACCAGAAGGGTTTTCTCTGGCTTAGACAGTAAACATAAGCCCACAGAAAGCTATGACCTCATAAACCAGTAATGGATATTCCACTATAACCACAAAGAAAGAGGGAATATTAAAAAAAAAAACTGTCCAGCAAAGATCAGTCGAATTTATTTCATACGACAAATAAAACTAACCATTGTAGCATTTGGTCATATCAATATCATCTGATTTACAGTAAATTTATACTGTTAACATCTCAGTGACCTCTTTAAATGCATCGTTGCCAACTCTGACTCACCAGCATCAAAGCTGAAATAATGGCATATAGGAACTTTTTTTTTAATAATTTGTCACATACCTGTTACAAACAATAAAAAAACAAAACAGGAATAGCATTAACAGCAACAAAATTAAAAAAAAAAACAAAAAAAAAAACCAAGGCAAATCAAGACAGAAAAAGACATGCATTATCCTGCACTACACAAAAGTAATGCATTTCAGCTTCTTTGGGGTTATAAATGCTGGCTCTTTAAGCAATGGTGATGAAAAAAAAAAAAAAAAAAAAGATTTATTATTTATTTATTACAACAAATTAAAAGGACAGAAACAAAATTAAACTTAATGTAAAAAATAAGTGTCATTGCAAAGTTCANAAAAAAATTAAACTTAATGTAAAAAATAAGTGTCATTGCAAAGTTCAATAAGCAGATAAATGACAAAAAAGTGGTCTATGTGTCTTGTTCCATGTCTTTGAGTTGTGTTTTTATGTGCACATAACATGGTAGTAGGATAATATCTCATCCAAAGTGCAAATGACTTTATTGATCATTATTACAACAAACTGACTACTTTACTGAATGTGTAATCAGTAAAAAAAAAAAGAAAAACCTAAACTTTTTTCTTGTCTTTAACTTTCCAATGTGTTTTAATTTAGTAAAACTCTAATTTTCGTCACTTTTTTACAACAGTGTCGCACCTCTTTCTATGTTATTACATACAGTAACTTTTTCAAGATGCAGAAATCAAGACAAACATCAAAGAAAGATAACTGACAAATGAGGAAAAAGCAACATTCAAATTGCATGAACTGCAGTTATAAGAGCATTAAAACAGTAATACCACCAAATATTGAAAATGCAAACTGTGAGGTTTACATACTACACCTCTTTTTACAGTCTGACCTCTATCTGGAGTTGCAATATATTTGTATAAAACATGAAGGGTTTTTTGACAAAGTGACTAGCATCTTGCATTTCTTTGGATTAATAGCAAATGATACGAGACATGTTTTTCTTAAGGCACTTAATAATCTTTGTTTCACAAAATATTTTTGGTTAAGAGGAAATATTTGCGGTATATTTGCAGCATCAAAACAGGATTTTGCACTCTCCAAAAGTTAATCCGGACAGCGAGGAACTGATCTTGAAAAATAACCTGAGAGGCAGCATTTGTTAGCCTGTGTTACCTTCCTCGGTAATGACTTGGGGTTCTTGAAATGCTGTGACGGAGGGTGAACGGTAAGTCAAGGGAAGGGTGAGGGGAAGATGAATTGCTGCTCTATAGGTTGCTGTGGCACTCGCGGCACAGGATTCTTTCACCATCAGGGAAGAAACCAGCACCCACCAGTGAAACAGAGCACTGAGAGCAGGTGAAGCACGGCTGATGCCACTGGCGTTCCTCAAATGAGATGTACTTTCCTCCTCCGAAACCTGTGAAAAGCAGTGATATGGAAATGAAACTATATCTAGCTTTAGAGGGCTGAGTTTGAATTCAGCACGACTGAAGTTGCAAATCATGAAAAATTCAAAACATCATATTTAAAATGAAAACACTTTTCCCACTAAACCTTTGTTACTGCTATGCAAATGGAATAAAAATGTGTGCTGTAAAGATACAGTGTTGTCCTAAACTAAAGTTTNAATGAAAAATTCAAAACATCATATTTAAAATGAAAACACTTTTCCCACTAAACCTTTGTTTCTGCTATGTGTGCTGTAAAGATACAGTGTTGTCCTAAACTAAAGTTTGACTGCCATGCCTGCCAATCTTATCAACAAACTTATTTACAGTATTTATTTATTAGTGCTAATATACCAAGAGGCGTCCATGGAAACTGTTTAAACTGTCCATGGATAAGGGCAGACACTTTCGAAAAGTACTTGGCAGATAACTGAATGAACCATCTGTCTATCACCATCTATCGCTGTTTTACCTTGCAAGGCAGCTGTATTGGACTGGTGGTTCAAACACAAGTGCGTAACTTGAAGCCTGACAAGATGAATTCTTGTGTGATCTCATGATGTTGTGATCTCGGGAATCCAGCTGCCTTGCAAGGTAATAATCTTATTCCAACATCAAAGACAGTAACACAAATTTATGTATCAAAATGTTAAAGTTGGACGCAGTGATATAATCTTACCTGTGATTGGTTTGCTGCAGGCTTCACACTTTTTGGCATACAGGCTGCCAAAGCACTTGAGGCAGTAAGGGCTGTCGTCTCGGGAGGTGAAGTGTTCACCGGCCAGCTGTGTCTTACAGCTGGTGCACACAAAACACTCCTTATGCCACGGTTCATCCCGATAGGTCACACCACCTTTAGCCAGGCTCTGAAAAAGAGATATAAAGAAATCCTTCTAATACACTTCTAATCCCATGCACTTTCTTGCAAACACAGGATCACTGTAAATCCCATTTAGTGTAATGCAGTATGCAACTTTCTAGTTAAATTGGAAGGTTTTTTTGCATATGTGATTATTTCATTGACCTTTTTACAGCGTGTGCAGCGTGGAGCGAACTTGTCTTCATAGCAGGGCACGCAGTAGTGCTCATCCTTGTCAGGGATGAATGACTTTGAGCCAATTGGCTGCTCACAGCTGTTACAAATGAAGCAGCCCTCATGCCATGTAGAACCTGCATACTCCAGCTTCCTTGTACCTAACAGACAGGAAGAGAGTGTAGGAAGCAGAGACAGAAAGAGAGACAAAAGGATGGAAAGAATGATGGAAAACGGCAGGAGTTTAGTTTTTTCATTGGAAGACATCTTTTACCCTCCTTCACAGGATTGTAAAGGTCATTTTGGTATTTTTGGGGGGTAATTTTATTAAACTAATGAAATAATACACTTGAATTTCATGAAGACATATAAAACTCATTTTGTTTCACTGAGATTTATTTTACTTTAAATCATAATACCACAGGCCCCACACTTCTTTCCCACTACTGGAAACTGGCGACAGGCCTTACAGAAAGGGATAATGTCATTTTCCCCTCTGTGTCCCTAAACAATCCATCTTCTACCCCTTGGCTGCTGAAATTTTTATTATACTTGTTGGTTTATTCTATGGTGACGCAGTGGTTTGTGCATGGCCGGCATTTTGTACAACTGCTGTCTGCAGATTGCTAACATTTCATTGCTACAGGCTGTGTGCTGCAATGTTCTCTAATCAAAAATTGTGAAAATCCCCTTCCAAAACATTCCAGGTTATAAACTCAAAGGAATTACAGTGGCTCGAGGAGGACAATATTAACATTTAATACGAGTATTTGACAAATACGGAAAAGTGAACAGCCTGAAATGTTGAAATAGGTGAATTGAGTGAAAACAAAAGTAAGAGCACAACAATACAACATATGTGTGACCGACTTTGGCAGTGTGAGCACTTCAACAGCTTTATCAGATTCATCCTGGAAACACAAACGGCTTGTGAGGAATCCATTTGCATTGCACAAAGTTTTTTCTCTCTTTCTGTAAATGGCATACACCACTTAAGCTTAGCATCCAGTTATTAAACAAGGATAAGTGTCTATATCTGTTTTTGAGGGTGTACATATTCTTGCATGCAGGCAAAGGACAAAGCTGTTAGTTCTACTGTTAGAGGAAACAAAACACTGATGTTCAGGAGAATGCAGTGCTGTGTACACTATAAAATCCCATGAGCTTTTATAATTACTATCTAGCCTAATGGCATGACATATTTGATCTGATCATTCCCTACAACAGTTTTTACTTGCCATGGTGACTCCTTTGTGCATAACTTAATACTAAAAGCTACATTGCAAATATGTGATCTACAGAAAAACGAGAATATGATAAGTTACAGGTGAAATAAAGAGAAACGTCGTTCCCTTCCTGGAATCATTTGCTGCTTCATGAGATCCATATAAGCTGCTACAGGGTAGCTGGAATCACTGACTTGCTTATCTCTTGTTATCATCAGACTGCTGGCAGCCTGCCAGCTGTGGGGATCTGGCTTACAGACAACAAGTCAAGCAGACTGGCAATTACTCTGTCACATTCAGTCCTGGCTGCTGCTCACTCCAGCACCTATGCCTTCATCAACTCAGTCCCTCTACCTCTGTCTCTCTCTCTCATCTCAGTCTCCTCTCTTTCTATTTTCCTTTTGTATCAGCTTGATCTCTTACTCTAAACTTCATTTGTTCCTGCTTCCTGGAGTTTGCCTTGTCATCATTTTCCAAAGTCATTTGCCTATGTATCTTGAAATCTGAATCTGTATAAAATATGGAAAATAAAATTTGGGATAATCGAGCCATTGCTTAGTGGATAATTTAAATGCCTTAAAGGACTAGTGTGTAGGAATTAGTGGCATCTAGTGGTGAGGGTGCAGATTGCAACCATCTAAATAGCCATCCTTCTCTCTTGCAAAGCATGGAGGAGCACCTATAGAGACTGTGAAAACTGCGAAAGTTCATCTCTAGAGCTATTGTTTAGTTTGTCCATTACAGGCTACTGTAGAAACATGGCAGTCCAACATGGCAGGCTCTGTTGAAGAGGACCCATTCCCTATGCAGATATAAAGGATTCATTCTGAGGTAAAGAAAAACACAACAATTCTAACAATTCTCCTTGCGTT
>JANJYP010055415.1:0-10324 GCA_024605115.1 Rastrelliger brachysoma
TTTTTTTATTTTATATCAGGCAAGATAATGAGGCAACTGCAATGCTAGCCACAACTCTGCAATGTTTTGTAACGTTAACTTATTATGAAACTCATATCTTCATCTCCAGATGGGTGCAGCCTCAGTGGAAATGCTGCTAACAAGCTAAACTAATAAGCAGATCCGAAGCACTTGCTGCAGCATATTGAGCAGATAGCTCCTCACAGGATGAAAGCGTTTAACTTTGACTCGGGCTACATAGGGCCCTGAGTGTATGCATTTCCATAAGAAAATGCAACACAGCAGAAAAGTTGAGTTTTCTAATACAATATTTACAAAAAAAAACTCTTGGTGGATTCTGAATCTGATCAGAAGGCTGACCTGGCTCGATTGATTGCACAACAATGAAGAGTCATAAACACACACACATACACCCACATATATACAGTATATTGTCAGTGTTTGTATGTATATGCATAAGATATAATTTGTGAACGTGGAAAATGTGTGTGTCATCTTAAATAAGTCTTGTGCCTCTCTATTTGGCCAGAAATATTATAGATATTGCCACAGCATTATTTGGGAGTAAAGCTGTGTGTGTGTGTGTGTGTGTGTGTGTGTGTGTGTGTGTGTGTGTGTGTGTGTTTTATGTTTAGTGTGCAGATATTTCTGGTGCACTACGAGGAGGCCCCTGCTGACAGCATGTCAAGCAACCTGTCAGACTTAGAGGAGGATTATTATCTCCTTCTGTACGCTCTATTTCCACCAGCTTCAAACTATACTCTACTATGACAGGAGTGTGTGTGTGTGTATGTGTGTGTGTGTGTGTGTGTGTGTGTGTGTGTCTAAGAGAATGAGAGAGACTGTGAAGGAGACAAACTAAAGGAGGAAAAGAATTAGGATGGTATTAAACTAAGAAAATATATGCTGAACATCATTTAAATGTTACCAGTGGTTTTCTTGTATATTGTTAACATTAAGAAAATGAAAGACAGGTGTGTTTCTGTGTGTGGCAAATAAGTAGACTTTTGGAGTGAATTATACAGCCTTCTATTTTTTTCATCCAACAATAATTTCTAATTTTCCTCCAAAGAAAAAAAATCAATTATCACTTTTTCTAAGGCTGTTTTTTTTTTCTTTCTTACTCTAATCATCCTACAGAGAATTGTCGCACTTTATTCAAGAAGACTGATTAAAACTGTTTTCCATCCTCAGTGTTTTGTCTGTTAATTCTCTGGTGTTTTCTCAGCGACTGCAGCTCAAATTACAAACCTTTCTTCCAACCTTTTTTTTTTTTTTTTTTTAAATGTTTATGTTAAATCCCGAACCTGGACGTATGTTCGTGCGCGGGGTGAGACAACATCTGACATAAGCCCGGCTCAGTCTTGGCTTGAGTCAGAAAAACTTAAATCTTAAGAATTGAGCTTTTTTTTTTTTTTTTTTTAACAGTTTGAACAGTTCAAACAGACAAAAAACTCTGGCATTATGGAGACTTCTGCGCGGTCTCCAAACACCCTGAGCCCTGCAGATAGACACGTACGATGACGCGTTTACGCATACGCTACGCACGTATCTGAATATACAGAATGCACACAAACACACATGAATGTCTCTCTGTCACGCAAACGACACACAAGAGTTCTGTCTACTAACATCTTAAGCCCAACAGTAAACACAGCTTGTGCCACCCGTATGCCAGCCCTGCCAGTCTTTTATTCCCTCTGCAAACCCAACCTGTTACTAATGAGACTAACACAAATAGCCAGGCATCTGACACCAAGACCCGTGAATGCATGTCTGTATACGCGTGTATGCGTGTGTGTGTGTGTGTGTAAAGCCAGCTCATATTGAGGTACTAAATGTTTATTTATGCTGTCTGCATGCTTATTTGATTACATATTTTGCGCTATGGCGATGTAAGTCTGTGTGTGTTTTGTCCATCTGTTTGTTGATTTAAACTAAACGGCAGCAGAAATAAGGTAGAAAAGGGAAAATGGGGAAAAAGAAAAGAAAATCCACAGTAACTCTTTGTCGTGCCTAATTTTAAAAAAAAAACAAAAAACCCTAAAACTTCAGATTTAACCAAACAGAAAAAAGCCTATTGCTCGAGTCAGTGGCTACTAAAAACTCTATCCGCTTATGTTAGCTTATGGTGGACTCTTAGCATAACCTCTAGTCACATGCACACACACACACACACACACACTATTTTTTTTCTTAAACTAACAGTTACAGTAAGTTCTAGTTCAACATGGGATTTTCTATCTTTTTGTTTCATAATAGCAATCACGAATAACCAAATGATTAAATTCCAAATAATTACCTTAACTGAACACAAGAGTGAATGAGAGGCTTAGTGAGCGACTTATGCTACACTCAGTTACAAATGAGTGGACAACAGTGTGAGGCAGCGTTGTAATGTTACCGTTAGCCCGCGCGACTCCATCTGCTTCCATCACTCCCTTCGGAGGACGGGCCCCGCGCGTCGGCCACGGTAAACTGAACATAATACTTCGATTTTTACACATAATGTCCTGGAAAAAGGTCTTCTTCATCGGAGAGACTGGAGGAGAGGAGTGTTTTTTCCCCCCAGAGAGAGTCCCCGTGTAAAGGTCCTTCTTGTGTGGCGCCCGGTGAGGCTGAGACTTAAATCGAGACCAGCAGCTTCCACACCTTTTTCTGTCTGGTAAAATGTCAGACAGACAGATGAAAGGGAATGAAAGGGCTTGTAAGGGCTCTCTGGAGATGCTCAGGCTGGCTAAAAAAAAATCCATGCTCCCTTTTGAATCACATTTACAGACACGCCTAGCAAGTGTGTGTGTGTGTGTTTTCTACATTCTTATCTATACTGTACTTTCCTTCTTATTACTATTATTATCTTTTGTGGCAGCTAGTTTAAATTCACTTTTAGACATATTTGCATATGTAAACTTAAGTATTTAACTTCAGCATTAACCTATAATTGCACTGAGTTGTCTTGATTTATGCAAAATGACTAACACACTACCAACAAGTGTCCCATTAGTCAGTAGCCACTATTTTGATGTGATTGTCACCGTCATTGTACTTTTTACTATTGTTGGATCAGACTCACGCTGCTCATGCAGGAACACCTAATAATAGTGTCCAACACAGGCCATTTATATTCATTCATTTTCTGTCATGCTGATGCGCCTGAGTGAATATGCACAATTATCGTGTTTGTGTGTATGTGTGTGTGGATGTGTATTTTGTTTGTGTGTGTTTAGCATTTGCAACTTTGAGGCGTCTGCAGAAGCCTCTAATGAGGTTTCTGAGGTGTGCGTGCGTGTGTGTGTATGTGTGTTTGTGCAAATGTTGTACCCTCTTCTCCAGTTGTGCCAGCTGCTCCTTGTAGAAGGCATCCAGCGCTTTCAGCTGTGAATCTTTCCTCTGTAGCTGCTGAGCCTGCAAGACACACACATGCACACACACATACACAAAAGAACACACGCACAAGCACACAGACAGAGAGGTGGATTAAACACTGTGAAATGCAGCATTTTCTTACACAACAGAGTAGAAGATTGGTGAAGTCTACAACAGTAGAACTTTGCTTTTTCTTCTTTTTTATGAAATAAGTTAAGTTAATTTAAGTTTCAGTTATATTAATCTAATATAATTCAATATGACAGCAGTTCTGAACCTGGGGTTGAGACACTCACAGGTGTCAAATTTGAATGGAAGTCAAGTGGTGAGGTCGCAAGATTATTAACAGGATAGGAAAGGAGAAAAAAACAAAATAGTTCTGTTAAACAAAACGAAGACTTGTCCTAATCTTTGGCCTACCAACATTACATCCCAAACATTCCTTTCACATTAGACAAATGCCCAGCTGTCTATGAATACAAACAATTGGACACTCTGTCTCAAATGCCCGCTAACATCATTTCTAAACAATAGCCAGTTCTACCAAAAGAAAAAAAACAATAACCAGCAGTTCCAACATCAGTTCGACATATGGCAAATGTAACTTCTAAACTGTGTTTCTGAAGGTGTTGTTGGTGGGAAAAAACAACAAAACAAATATTTATACTGAACATAATTCATACTGAACATGTGTGACAAAAAAAAAATTGTGAGTTTTCTACACAGGTTTCTAGAAGATGACAAAAGGGGAGAAAGAGGTCAAAGCAGCCTGGTGGAAAAAAAGTGTCGGTTGAAGTAAGTGTTGGTATTTAATGAGACAAACACAAAGGCCACACTTTTGTGAATGTGTCAGACATTGTTCTGAAGATCTAATTATATTTTTTCTTCACAGGTCCACCTGTGGAATACGTAAGAATGATGCAAACTTACACGATCAAAGGCTGTAATATCTCAACCTTTAAATGTCTGGTCTGTAAATAATGTTTGAGACAATTTATCTTTCAGTGTGCTAATTGAGACGTTTCAGTAGTGGGCATCCATTCTTCACTGTTTCATTTACTTTCCCACAGCATACTGATAGAAAGATACTCGAAACTCTGCAAAGTGGAATTTTAAGACCTTACGACACTTGAAGAAATAGTCCAACACAAGCACTCTTTTGCCCATGATGTGTACAAGTGTAGTGCTGCACCCCTACCATAGAAAAAAAACAACATCCAAAATGCCACAATCCTCAAATTACAGCTCTTTGAAAATCTTTTGCTTTTCACCTGCCTCTTGCTATTCAATGAGCCCATCCATCCATTGTACCGACGTTTGCGGTGGCGCGGAAAATCACAGCGCGCATCTACACCACAGATATGTTATTTTCAAGTATTTATGAAGCTCTGAATGTCACAAACATATGAATATGTTTAGAAAACATGCACGGGGGGGACAGGTGCGCCAAAGCATACTAGACAAACAAGAGGCCTCATACCATTCACTCATACTGAATGGTTAGAGAAAATCAAAAACAGCATGCGTGACAAAAGTACACATTAGAAATAGAAATGAAAAGAGTGCAGTATAATAGAAGGTGCAAAAAGAAAGAGATGAAAGATAGAAAAGTGAAATATGGAACAATCCATAGCGATGAGTCATCAGGGTTTTTTTATTGTTAGATTTTAATCCAATAAAGTCAATAACTCTAGTGACTAATCATTGATGTCATCAAATATAGTGAATACAAGATGACTGCATGTATTGAAGATGACAGACACAGAAGAAACACATCTTGAAAAATGGACTGCATACATGAGGCCATTCCATTCATCATAATTGTTCCTATTTTGTTCCATTTGTTAAACATTTGCACACGGCCTTGTGAGTATTGAGAACAACTACCCTCTAGTTTAACATTATGTAAGCATGTATTGTAAAGCTATTTCATTGTTACAAATAGTTTAACTTTGCGGCCTTCAACCTAGTAGCATTTTAAGCTACAGTACATCATGTTTTTATAAATATAATATACCAAATAGTATAATATCAATATAGTCAAAAACTCATCTCATAATCATTTCCTGCCAAGAAGAAAATATGTATAATTGTGTGTTTTTCTTTGCAGCTAATACGATCAGTAGTGTAATTGGTAATTCATGCATTATGTGTATTTTCTCTATACTGACTTACTCATTTTCTTTTTTTACACTCTCAAACAGATGGGCACGCAGCGTGGTGGGCAGTGGCATGAAGGTGACCCCTGCAGGGTTTTACCTGCAACTTCATCAACTTTATGGATCAAATCCCACCATGGACCAGTCAGGTGATGCAGGCATGGGTCTCAAAAGTATGAGGAGCAAGATGGTGGTCCACCAGATGCTCACTATCAGAACTAGAGGTAGAAACTTTCATGGAAGTAGGGATTTCTTGACCTGTTTATCAGCAGTAGGAATAAAAAAAAAAAAACTCCAGTAGCTGAGTAAGATTCTTTTCACTTAAACAATTGTTTTCATTACAACATGACACACGTGGGTTGTTAATAAAGGATATTCCTCATCATATAACTCATTTTGAGTGCTATCCTGTTATTCTCTTGTTAACAGACCTGCAGGTGGAGAACCACACCCACGTGTATAGGTTCTTGTTTTATACATATATGTGCGCCTACTGAAGCTACCTCATCAGGCACCAAGCAAGGGTCTTTGCAAATATGTGGGAGGAAGAGGTGGAGGACCCATGGTGGTCTCCATAGAAACCTCATCCATGTAAGCACACATGCAACTGTAATAAAACACCCAATCGAGTTTTATTATGAATGCAAGGTTTTGGCATTGAACAGCAGGCCCCGATACTTGGAGAATTTTCATCATTGTAGAATGATGTTACGATGTTACTTGAGTTTCACTCAAGTGGACAGACTTTGTCCATGTCACATGCTTTACTGCACATTTTATATGCCAAGTGGATGAAAATCTCTCAAATGTCTACAAAGGATTTTCTGACAATATTTGCATTTATTTGCATTTTTGCACAGATGTCTGCTTTGTTGGTGGTTGGGGAAGGGGGAGGAGGGGGTGTCTAATTAAACTCCTTTCAATCTTCCTTCTCTACTCTTCTGTGTCCACAAGACCAGCAAGTCTTGGAAAGGAAAACTCTTGGTTCCAGAGGTGGCTAGTCATCAAACACAACATAAAGAAAGAGGACTATAACTACTCTGTTCTCTTCACCAAAAGCAAGGAACCATCCAAAAACCTCATAGTTAAGCCTAAAAACAACTCCGATTTAAAATACACGTAAAAACTGAACACGTACTGTAACTGAAAAAAAATGGTGTACATTAAAAAAAACTAGAAATAAATGCACGTAATGTTTTTTTAATCATTATTCCATTCTCTGCGATTGCTGAAGAACAAAAACTGCACATAACACCGAGGACCACAAGAAAGTGTCTGATTTCATGTGCCGTGATGTCCGTAGCGCAGCTTCTATACTAACAAGCCTGACCACACACACACACACACACACACACACGGACTAATTGCTGCAGGCATCAGCAGGAGGAGGAGGCGGACAGGTCCTTCAGGGCTTGTCAGATGTAGAGGAAAAAAAATATGAAAAACTTTTTAAAAAAAAAAGGTTTTACAGAAGGTCCGACACACACACTCTAGCAATAAAATTGTGTTTACTTGAGAAGAAAAATAGTATTCTGGTGAATATTTATGTTCTTGTTGTTATCATTGAAATTGTTAAGGTCATAAAACAAGTACAATTCATATTATTCACAGTTTCATATTCTGAATATTTGTCAAAATCAACATTTTTAACTGTTAAACTTTTGTTGTCTTGTCTTATCTTGTTACAAAAAGTGTATGATGTAGTGTTATCATGAATGCTACGCTAGGTCATGGTCCCTTCTTGTCTGGTTGGCATAACCACTACCCTGCAGTAAAATGTGTCAAGTGGATGAGGTCTGTACACTTCACTTCGAATAGCTTGTGAGCTGCTAGTAATAAAACCTCAGTCTGCCTCTGTGATTCAATTCAATTCTCCAATTAAATTCTTAGCTAAGTCGCTTAGTTAAATTAACTTCACCTGAAATTATTTTTTTCCCCAGTAGTTTACATTATCATTCCTATATTTCATCATCACTCATTCCTATGTTATCATTTAAACCTATTACACTCATTCTAGTTGATTAATAAGTTATGTGTTTGCGCTGATGCCTCACTTATTCACTACTAAACAAAAAAAAATGATTGTATGATTATTGTATGCAGTTTCAATTTAAAAGCTGAAAAGCAGATGCCTGTATTATTACACAGCACTTTAGAGTACTGTGTTTCTCCTCAGTACAATTAAAAGGGCAGTGGTGCAATAGTTATTGTTAGGTTTATATATTAACAAATGCAGCCTATATTAGCAATTCACCCAGATTGAATTTTACTGCGCCACCTCCTGGTGTGACCGGGCCTTGCAACTGATGGACTTTATATTTTTTGTATTGTATTTTAATTGTAATGTAAGTTGAGACATTTTTTGTTAATATTCGTAGTGATTAATAAATGCTTCATCAATACATAAGTTAGACAAACAGAAGTTGGAACAGATGAAAGAGTGCACAGCGAGGGCTGATGAAAGGATGCGTATGTAAGGTGTAAACGCAGGAGGAGTAGAGATGTAATTATTTGAATGGAGGGACAACCAAGAGAGAGGAGCAGAGAAGTGCTCAAGACAGAGATGAACTGAGAAAAAAAGAAGAAGATAATAAATGTGAGTGTAAGACTGAAGGGAGCCGGGAGGGGTTCGATTTGCTTTCAATTCAATCAAATCAAAGTTTTTTTTTTTCTCCCTCTCTCTCTCTCTCCCTCCTTCTCTGGAGATGCTGCAATTTGGAGATATTTTACTTTTTTTCAATTGTCAAGAATTCATTCTTGATAGAAATAATTGAGAATGAGTTTAATCAGAAGATTAAATGTACTTTCGACGTTTGTAAAAAAAATGACCCTTAGTCTGTGCAAAGAGGACGGGCGGTGAAAGAAAAAAAAAAAAAACACTGTGGGAAAGTGGAGGGAGGGATGGACAGATGAGTGGAATGGACAAAAGCCCGAAGGTTATTTACGAAGCTTACCATCCCTGCTATCTCATCTGCAGACTAGAGGAGTTAAGAAACAAGGAAATAGAAAGAGAGAGAGGACGAGAAGAGTAGGTGGAGAAACAAGGAGGGAGGGAGAGAGAAGTACAAATCAGTACAAGTATCAGTGTGAGACTTTTTTTTCTGTATTTTCAAGATTATAGAGATTTCATATGGATGCTATAAAAGTTATGTCACTCCAAATCTATACATTGATGAATGTAGTTCATCACATTTACATATTTACTGTTTTTGTGGTTAAGTTATTTGAACCTGCAGAAATGAACTCATCCTACATTTCCATTAAAACACACATGAAATCATATAGAGTATAGTCATATACAGTATGTTCAAGGCAGCGTATTGAACTTTTAACATTCCCTACAGTATACAGCAGACTGAGAAATCTCCTGCAACCTTATGTGTATATTAAACCACCCCTCATGGGATCCTGAAGATTTAAAAAAAAAAAAAAAAAAANACACACACACACACACACACACACACACGTATCAGCATTCTTCATCTCCTGTTCTGTTGCCTCAGAATGATCTATCCAGCGCATGTAAAACATGAAACGAACTTGAGTAAACTAACACTTGATAAAAAATTTATACCTATATATATTTTAATATATGTTTTGAGAAGTCTGTGAAGTGGTGAGTTTAAGATGTACTTCTGTGAAATATTAATTTGTCAGCAGAAGAAAAATAAGTAAATTAATGCATAGAACTTACTGAAAAACTTGCAGAAAACTTATATAATCTTACATATATTTTTTAAAAAAACTCCATAGGTATTTTACACAGGAGATATTTGGACACTTGAACACAACAGGACAATTATAGCTTTTCCTGCTATGCAAAGTTAAGTTAAAAACACCTAATGACTGCTTTTACTTATTCTTTACTCATATTTTGCACTGTCCATATATGCAAATGTCCTCAGCTTAGTGTGTCCCTGCTGAGCTGAATCAGACACATCTTGCTACATTTTGTCACGTGAGTCAATGTAGTGAACAGATAACAGTCCATACAGCCTCCTTAATCACCCCCTCCAGGCATGTATTAATAGTCTACTTTGAATAATAATGTGTTTGGCATGTTTTTTTTTCCACCCCCCACCCCCACCAATAAGAATAGTTCAATGATCTTGTTAGACATGCATTTTTAATATCACATCTACTTCTTCTGCCTCATTGAGAAAAAAAAAAATCAAGAATCCATGAATATGTAAATATTTTTCAAATTTATGCTGGACACAAGATGTCTACTACTTCACTAAAAATGGAACTCTCTTTCAAGCTCGACAAAAAGAACAAAAAAGTAATGGAAATATACAACTTTTACTGTGTGAATTAGGGTTTCTGGATGACTCGCAGGATTCAAGCGCTATCATATCAACAGGCGTTTCCTTAGATTAGAAACTTGGTATCCTGTGCCAAAGCTTATGGCATTGAATCAACATCAGGAACTGGAAATTTTCCATATAATTTCTGCTCTTATTTTAAAATTAAAAAAAAAAAAAAAAAGATTGACTCCTACTTAATCAGACACTCATCTAATCTTCAGCTTAGTGAGCATCTTAAAAGAACATGTCAATTTTAAAGATAATAAGATGCAAACTCATTTTCTCATTTGGTTAAAATGACATCTGCTTAAAAGTCGTTTAGAGCATATTTAAAAAAAAAAGATGTGATATGCCATGAATTTGTTTGCGTCATTTTTTTTTCATGTTATTTCAGTAGAAATAATTAATACAGTCTTTTGGGGGTTATTCTTTCTCCTGCTGCAAGTGACAGACTTACTGCAGATACTTTACTACAGGAGCAGACGTTGTTAA
>JANJYP010055427.1:0-7500 GCA_024605115.1 Rastrelliger brachysoma
TGTATAGAGAATAATGGTCTAAAGGTGTTCAACTTTTGAAATACATGAGTCCAGTGAGTTATGTCGCTGCATTAGGGCTATCATTGGTGATTTGGATTCAAACCTGAATATATGTTAAAATTAATTGTACTATTCATTGATATTGTCATGTACAAGTATGTATATTATGACAGTATCACAAATGTAAAATTTAATTTTTTAACATTATGATGACTTTTATATCTTAATAGGGGAGACTGCAACTCATAATATGTTATATACGATACTTATAAAAATATGTATGAGTAACTTCACATTCTTTTCATGTCTCATTTTCTTCCTGACTGTTTAAGACTTGAGGAAAATATTAATAAAATTAGCATTTTGAAAAGATTTTTAATGATATGCAGTTTTAAACTTTGTGAGATTTGAGGAGTAGCACCAGAGGAATTCTCACAGCATAGATACACCTTTTATGTTTAGTGATATAACAAAACATTCGTTTTTTTGTCAAATTTCTTGAAAATTCAGTGGGGGGTTTTCTATGATCTATGCTTGTGACTGCTATCATATCATTAAAAACACTCAAACATTTATCAATATCCACTTGACACATCATCCACAGCGCTCTGAAAGCTTGAGTGAAACAGTGTCTGCAGCAACAACAACGGGGATCAGAGGTGTCAAAGCTCCTTCATACGCTGCGGCTTCCTGCAGAGTGTGACGCTGTCGCTACAGCACATCCATCCCTGTTCTCTCATCTGGGAGCTTGTTGATACATGTTAAAAAAAATACCAGCTCTGAAGTTTTGATTGTAAAAAGAAAAAAAAGATGAAACAAGCTTTATATTCAGTAATGAATTGTCTTCCCAAAGAGAAGAAGGCAGCAGAGATCAAACTGACTCTCACATACAGTCTGCAGATGAAGTGTTAGAGCTGTATTAAATCAATATAACTTATAGATGTAGAATGGAATTCAGTAGAATAGAACTTTATTGTACACAGTGTTGGAAAATTTACTAACTTAAACTTATTACCTTAAAATAATTCTTAATATATGTAAAGTATAAAGAAAATAAGATATTACCTTTATTAGCCCCACAGTTGAGAAATTTACATTATTGCAAATACACAAACAATAAAACAAGCAACAATAGTTGTAAAAAAAAAAAAAAAAAGTAATATTATGTACAAGATAATCTTGGTGTCAAATGATAATATACCTGAGTTCATATTTTAAGTGAAATATATGTATATGAACACACACATATATGGATATATGTATGCACATATACATCTATATATATGGACATATATAAACACACATACATACACATGCTGCACAAAATACAAGTGCATATCAGTTTGTGTGTGTCTATTGAACTTTTAAAATATGATTTGCACTGTGATAACAGACTTACATATATACTGTATACATTTCTGGTTGGTAAAGATGTGTGTTGCCAGTGTTGGACTGTTACAACTGCAGCAAAGCCACGTTCATGCCAACATCACAACATGGGGCATGTGGATGGATGTATGGAGGAGGCGCTGATTTAGATATGAAATGAAATCCCTTTTTTCTCCTCCTATTTTTTCTCCCTCATCTATGGAAAGATGTAAAGGCATAACAAGAAGAGTGAAAACATAAAGAGGAAGCCTCTTCCCATCCCAACACCCCCTCAAAAAAAGAACCGCAAAAGTCTAATACCCAAGATCACAAATCGACAGATTTTAAAACTAATTTCTGTCAGATCTTTGAACACATATTGACTCTGAACATACGTGTTAGCTCTGAAACACTCTCTCTTTTTGCTGTGAGCTCATTTCCAACTCATCTTGACTACAGCAGTTAACCCTTACATACTATACTGTTCAGGTCAAATGGTTTTATTATAATTTTAAAATGTTATACTTTTATAGCTGCACATTTTTGTCCATTGCTCTGGGTCAAATATGATCTTTATCTATGTCCATGTGTTTTAGTGAAATGAATAGTTGATAGTGTTAATAAGATAGTAGATGTGAGGATTTCTTTTTATGATGTAGCAGTGAAGACTGATGCTACATCAGTCTTCCAGAAAGTTAAAGTCATTTTCACTTTACATCAAATACATGGAAATCATTATTGCTATGTTGTATTTTCATGTCTACGGTAAAATAGGACATGATATTGTGTGATAATAGCTGTTTGGTGTAAAAAATTAAAACATTCATCAAGGTTTAATCACACATTTATTGATCAATCACATCCACTATTGAGTGAGGGTGTAGAATATGAACAGTATGTAAGGGTTAAACATACAGAGCTTCAATGGTAGCTTGTTATGAATCATCTTTCTGTATCTTTCCTTCCCAAATTGTTCCTTAGCAGTTACCTGCTGTGGTGGCTCCCTGGCCCCGGCCTCTCTCTTCTTACTGCGTTGTTGGGATGGGGGTAGATGGTTGAGAAGGGCCCCCTTGTGTCTTGAATTGTTCCCTTCACTGTGGCTCAGTCTGCTGGGACTGGATTCGGTTTTAAAGCTGTTGAATGTAGTAAAGATGTGAAATGATGTTGGTGGTAATAAAGATGTGATTCTGTTCCCAGCAGCCCTCCACAGAGAGCTTTACCCAAATGTAACACCTTATCCCAGTGGATGTTAAGAAACTCAGGGTTCCCACACATCCTGGAAAACCTGTTGTTGAAATAATCATGATGAAATTAGACCAACAGTTCAAATAACATAAAGCCTGGTAAATGAATGAACTGGATTTTTATTGAACAATAAGAAAGTTTCTTGTATTAAACTTTCCTAAAAAAACTTTCTGGAACATGATGTGTTAATATGAGTGGGAATCCTGAGAGTGTTCAGTGAAGATTAATAAGACTTCATGTGTTGTTGTTTTTCCCTCTCTTGTGTCTTGTTTTTTCACATGAATACAGTCTTAATGTTTCCTGGGCAGATAGTCAGTGTTGGTGCTGTGTGTTCTGTGGCACTACTGTTTTTACTAACAGTCACATACACACGCGCATAGTACAAAGATGTGTATCCTGCAACCACACATTCACACAGTCTGCTGCACTAATGTAGCTGGGTGTGTAAATGACAGGATGGAGCGTGCATAAATCGTCACCTTTACTCACAGTGCAGTGTGTATAACAGTGTGAGCATTGATGCTGCTTCTAATATGCATAAAACCTATATACTACACATGGTGAACCACTATAAAAGGGCCCATATATTTAAAAAAATATAAATATATATTTTATAAATATAAATATATTTAAAAATATATATATTTTAACCCTTACATACTGTTCATTTATATATTTTAGAGCTGTAAAAACACCATATATATGTTTCTCTAATACAACAGTGGATTGGACATTTTTTGCATACTTTTAATTATGCAAATTTAACCCATGTTTGTTTGTTTGTTTGTTTTAATTCCAAAATCAACATGTTGTATTCATCATATTTATCTGAGTGTCTTTTTTCTATTAGATAAATCAAACGCGTATTGATAACTAACTGGGAATTTATAAATTTGAATTAGTGTATAGACATTAACACGAGTCAGAATATGATCAGTATGTAAGGGTTAACAGTGAAGTAAACACAATATTTTCTTCAGTGTTATTTGTCCAAACAAAGATTTTTTATATATAAAATTGTGTTTTAAGATTAAAAAACCAGGTTGACCAATACTGTCAGATAACAACTATAGCTGAAGTGAAATTAAGTATCTCCATGAACCCAGGATAACCACCTCTTCCTCTTTCATTCCTGTCGTACTGATAACTCTACCTTTGTGAACTCTGACCTTTGCAGTAATGGCTCAGGGACATCAGAGGATCTCTTCTGGAAGCTGGATGCTCTGCAGACCTTCATCAGAGACCTGCACTGGCCAGAGGAGGAGTTTGGTAAACACCTGGAGACCCGTCTGAAGCTGATGTCCAGTGATATGATCGAGTCATGTGTAAAACGGTAAGATGCTGTTTAAATATAGTATATACGAGTCTGAGTGCAAGACAACTACAGTCATTAATAATGTGTATGTATGTATAATATGTATCTTTCAGCTACTCTTTATATTAAGTAAAGGTAATGGAATTGTTCTAAATAGTACACTGTGGTTACTAAATAGTACATTTGCAACACACCATGTTACAAATGGTGCAAAAGTCATTTCAAATGACAAAACTGTATACATTTTGATTTTGATTTTATTTACCGCATTTAGAATAAATACATTTCCAGGGGTAAAAAAAACAACAAAAAAAAAAAAACATGACAAACTTAACATCATGGTCCCTGATGTTAGGACCATGATGGACATACATCCACATATACTATTAAAAATCATCCCAAATCATGAGAGACAATAAATATATATCCTTTCTATATTAAAAACTTCATACACAAACAACAATAAACAACAATAGGTACAAGACATTAACACCACTAGCATTCTAAATTCTCCATGAGCCAGGATTTTTAACTTTTTTCTAAAGCACTGATGGTTACCCTAGTTCTTAACCTCCACAGGTAACTTCACTAACTCCAGTTTACTGCTCCACTATACTATATTTGAGAGTACACTAACCTATGTTCATATTGAAGTGGAGCATGTACATCAGCATCAGATTAACAAATTTGATGCTGCTTTTAAATCTATTTTTAACATATTTTTGATTTTGACTTATTACATTTAATTGCAAAATGATTAATAAGGAGATATTTATGTATTTATGTATTTATTCAGTGGATATTACCACTCATCCTCTCAGTCCTGATTATGACCCTGTACGTTCCTCTCCTCTAAAGGACACGGGTGGCGTTTGAGGTGAAGCTACAGAAGAGCAGCAGGGCCACTGATTTCCGCGTGCCGCAGTCCATTTGCACCATGTTCAATGTGATGGTGGATGCCAAGGTCCAGTCTGCTAAACTGTGTGCCATGGACCTGGGACAGGAGGTAAGCACATCCCATCATTGAACCTGAACTTACCTCTCACTCGATTCAGATTACCAATGACAGGTTTTCAGATCAATATATACCAGATACGCATTGTGATTTTTAAGTATATGTATATTCCAAATTCTGCTGGTGCTGCTAGTTCTACTGCTGGTATTTTTTCTTTCTACTTATTTTTAATGTGTAATGAAATTTCTTTGCATAATATACAGTAGGTAGTTTCTTTCTGCTACCTTGCACTTTTGTTGTACTTTACTTTTTGCTTTTTGTCTTATTATTGTGTAAAATAAATAAGCTTCAACATCCTGTTAGTTAAACCTGATGGAGGGAGCTGAATGGAAGTGAAGTGTTTGTGTATGTGTGCTGAATGACATTTACACATAAAGCTATCAGTGTCTATTTAGTTTCTGTTTTCTTTTTCCTTCTTTCACCCCCCCCCTTTTCCTTTCTTTGTCTTTTACTTCTTTTGCAGTATTTCCATAATTTTACATGTGCCATATCACCTCTATCTGTTTTTTTTTTTCGTGCTGCTTTTTTCTCCTCTCCTCTCTTGTCTTGTGAAAGTTTAATAGAGACTGGGTAAGTGTGGCTACAAATTCAATTGACATCTCACCCTCCAGTTCCCAAATGTATAATTAGTCATCAATTTTCCCTGTCTGTCTTCCTCCTCTTGAATTGTTTGGATTTCATTAGCATATGTGTAGATACTATTGAATATACATGGGGTAAAAGTGAGAAGTCTCATATTTCACAGACTTTCTGAGACTGATGCCAATTACTGACAATGAATTCATTATTGCTATAGTTGTTTAGCTGAACAAAAGGATTCATCACAGTGATAAGACTTCTGAGTTTCCATGGCAGCACTTCTTTAGCGAGACTAATTGCTCTGAAGTTCCTCGAGTCAAACATTCTCCTGAAACGATAAATAAACGTTTTATTTCATGTAGAAAATAATGGAATCAGTAAACTCATCAGTTAATGTCAAAACAGGAATGTGTAAATTAGTGAAATAACAAAACATATTAATATTTAGTAAATTTTCTTATACACACATTTAATTTAGTCCCATGAAACTTTTTTGGCAGCTTAAAGTGTTCTCTTTTCAAAAATCATATCATTCAAACACTATAAAAGAAGCTGTACGGTGCTATTTGTTGTTGTTTTTATACAAAATACAATGTGAAGTATATTTTAACCCTGCTGCCGTCTTCCCGGGTCAAACTGACCCCATTTGTTTTGATTGTTCCTTCTTTCCTTCCTCTTCCTTCCTCATTTCTTTCTTTTTCTTTCTTTCTTTCTTTCTTTCTTTCTTTCTTTCTTTCTTTCTTTCTTTCTTTCTTTCTTTCTTTCCTTCCTTCTTTCTTTCTTTCTTTCTTTCTTTCTTTCTTTCTCCCTTCCTTCCTTTGTTGACCCAAAGGCAGCAGGAGGTTTAATATGCTCCAATAGACCTCCATCACACCCTACCCATCATACCAACCCAAGTGTATAACATAACACATTTATAGAAGACACAATAATGCAAATGAATCCAGAAAAAGAAAAAAGTGATTTAAAATGAAAAAGGTGGGCCGAGGAGAATGAGACTGTCAAATGAATTATGATACCTGTTTCATATATGTATTACCATTACTAATTACTATTCATCACTATACATAAAATGTAGCATATACTGTATATATAAAAACAATATATATCAGATGACATAATGTATCTAAAATAGGCCAAGTCGTGTGCTCTAATCAGAAGACAGTGTGAACCTGTGTAAGGGGAAGAGGTGACTTGGGTTAATGGATGATGATTGAGAGGAATAACATGTTTTTTTTCTTCCTCTGTAGAGACAATACCATTCCCAAATTGACAATCTGATTGAAGAGACGGTGAAGGAAATGATCACTCTGCTGGTAGCGAAGGTACATAATAATCAAGTTCCACATTTACACTGAAGAATGTGTTCAGCGTGGAATAAAAACACTGTGCTTTGTATAGTGGAGTGTCTCAGTAAAACAATATCTGTAGTATGTCCAGCAGACATGGACGTGATTTCATATGTGTACGTTACTTGTGTGCATTTGACGTTTTACTGAACAACATTTCGCTCTGTTCCATGCACCAATCACCTACTTTACAGATTAAGCTATTGGTTATATATAAGAAGCTTTTAACATACTGCTTTTTCAGTGAGTTTTGGCACCACTCTAGCTTTTCCTACACACTTGAAAGGGATGAGGACAGGGGTAATGAGTTCAGTCCTATCTGCAACCTCACAGCTAGGCATAACTTAATCTTACACACTTTACATGAGCGCTTTAAATTCAGAATTAAAATAATTTAATTCTGAATAAAAATGAATTCTGAATTAAACAGATGTATGGTGTTTGTGTGCATGGTGTAATGATAAACCCAGATGACAAAAAAGCAGGTAGCCAGCTGACGTTTGTTTTCTTCCAGTAGACATACATAAATACCACCAGACCATGAGGGAATATTTTCCATGTAAACCTCAATTTGGAATTATTATTCCCATGTAAACTCCAAGGAGAAGAATTTAATCCAGAACAATTAA
>JANJYP010055427.1:12500-18530 GCA_024605115.1 Rastrelliger brachysoma
CGCTGATCTTCAGGAGGGATTATCCTGGCTCTTTCTGAGTCAGCAAACAACAGTTAATCAATTGAAAAAAAGAGGCACAAAAGATCACTTTGTAAGATGGCTTAACTCCGTGTTTACAGGCAGCCACCCACACGTTCTTTATCAGGACTTATAAACATGTTGTTTCATCAACTACTTTTAATAGCAAGTGTTAAAACTCAAAGGTTAGTGAGTTGTTGATTAATGTAGAAGACACAGCTAGCGCATTAAAGGTACAGCTTAGTCTTTATTATTAAAAGGGGATAGAAACTGGACACACCATGTAGAGTGGTAATCAGGTATGTGTGCATGTTTTTCTTGTCATATGCATAGTAAATGAAGTAATTATGGTGGTTACAATAACACATGACCAAAATGATACAACAATAGATTAGAATAAAAAATAGATTAAAAAAAAAGTGTTGAATGAAATTAAATAGAAGTGTTTAATCACCTGAGTTATCTTATGAAGTGTTTGTTTCAAGATAATAGAACACCTACTTAAAGGTTTAAAGGTGCAGTCTCTGTTTTATGAGACAATTCATGCAGCCACGTCTTCTTATGCCTCATTAAAGAGGAAGTTGAACTGAGCTCATAATTAATTATGTATTTTTTAAAGCACCTTTCAAATCACTCGAGACACTGCACTGAAAATCCACATAACAAGAGTCAATGATGCCCATGAAAAAAAGCTCCATAAAAGTACACAAAAACTTTATAATATTCCTCCATACTGTTCGTCCACTTTAATCCAAGTGTGTTGAAGGGATAACATCCAGAGTTTACTGAAAGAACGTCATTTTAGTGCATTTATATTTACCTTTATAACACTCTCGTTATGTGGATTATGTGACACGATAATAACTGAATTTGATTTTTGGGTTAACTAGTCCTTTAAATTGGAAGCTAGTATTTCTCAAAAGATGAATAAATAACTAAATAAATAGATATATGAATTGACTACATAGCGTGAAACAGAGTGTTGGTTGTCCACAACTGCAGGTGTTTTTGTTGCCTTTTTAAATCGATTTCGACCTTTTATCAGTCCAATAACTGACAGTAAACTTCTTTGACTTAGATATGGAATGTGAAATGGTCCCTGATGAGAGATGTGACTGGTATTAGTTATTTCTGATAACTTTGTGTAAGCTGACAGCGTGCATAAATCTACAGAGAATTATCAGTGAGTCTAGCTCTGTAGTGAGTTTCAGCTCATTGTTCAGCTGTCCACTGTACCTTCACTGTTTTGGTTCACTCTCAGTGCTCTCATAGCATCATTGTGGGCCACAGCTGGCAGCTGTTAAAAAAAGTTCCAAAAAGCCACTGTACACTACCTGCTCAGCTCCAAACAGCAAGCAGGACCAGTCATGTGTAGAGCAGCTAGTGAGCACAGTGGAGCATTTAGGAGATAAAGAGCCAGGTGCTTCCTTCAGGAGATGGTAGAGAGTAAAAGCAGAGCTAAAAGAGAGTGAGTCCTGGACTTAGACTCAGCAGGTGCACAGAAAATGGGGAAATTTTTCAAACAGTTGCTGGTTGTAATGGGAAAACTCAACGTCAACCAGCAAAGCGTTCCTCTCTTGGCTCAGCTAGAAAGATGTGGGAACCTGCTCTGCTCTATTTTCAAAACTGGACAAATCTCTTGATGTGTTTTTGTTCAGGTCATCTAGTAATTAAATTGCTGGTGAGGAAGAGAACGTGTCAGGATGTGGCTGGTTTACCCCTTCAACTGAAGTCCTTCAGTGGACTACCCTACTATGCAGAGAGGTCATCTGGAATCATAGATTACCCTCACTTTAATGCTTCAGTGTCCAGGTCAATAAGATCATACACAAACATATTTTCTTCAACTCAGAATCAGAATGAAGTCCTTTAGAAACTTAACAGATCTTGAAAAGAGTCTATATTCTTATCTGGTCTTGTGGGACTTTGAGACTTTGCTTTATCCAGAGCTCAGACAGAAAACAGTCTCCTCCTCACAGCTAATCCAAAACATTATCTCTTTCACTTCATTTGGTTCTCATTAGGACCCAGATAATCAAAGTGTGAGGACCTATTGTTTTTGTGCACATCACTATTATTATCACATATGCCAGTGCATTGTTGAAGGGTGTGGAACATAAATATTTCATGAAAATCACAACTGTCAAAAACTGATCATTTCTGTAGTTTGGGATTAACATTAAATGTCAATTTCAATTAAACATGCTAAGTATCAATCGCTATTACACTTCTCTGTACATCTATACACATAGTCTGTACATATCTATACACATATACTACAATATGGTGTATATATACCCATATACTCATTCAAACATATACAATCATACATATTATCTATACATGTCATGTAACAGGCCCTACACCTATATATATATATATATATATATATATATGAATCAAAAGACGTTCTGGTTATTAAACATTCCAGCATCCATGCTAGTAGTTTGATTTATTCTACTATTATTTATTTACTTTAGTTTCTTATGCTGGATGTTTTTTTTTTGCCTGGATTTTTATTTTATTTTTTATTTTTGCCTGCCCTAATACTCTATTGTAAGATCCTCATAACTATTAACTATTAATTTAACAAAAAGCCAAAAATTTTGTAGCACCTAAAGAAAAGTAAAACATTTTTGTGCATTTTGAACCACTTTATTACTCCCAAGGATGACAGAAGGGATAAATAATGTATAGAATAATTGAAGAAATAACCAATAGTAATCATCAGCTGCACTTTGAATATGATGTTAGTGAAGGCTGAATGCTTGATGAGCTGCAACAGAGACTGAGGTCACTGAGCCAGGGACATGTGATGTAACTGTCAGCTGTTAATCCTGACTGTGTGTGTGTGTGTATTCATGATTGTGTATCTGCGCACATTGAAACAGTGCACACATGTATACAGTTTGCACGTATCTGTCTGTGCAATTGTATTTAATGGAAGCCTTGAGGTGTAACCCGTCTCCTGTCCTCTTCTTCTCTCTGGGTGCTGACAGAGGGTGACAGAAAGGTGTCCGGTGCTGGATGTTTGCAGTTTGTTTGCTACGTGTTGACCCGTTTGCTTTTTGCCATGTATCCGTTTTCCCTCCACCAGAGTGTTTTCTGCCAGGATTGGTCTCACCCTGACTTCTCTTTGTTGTCATTGTGGATCAGTTATCCCCGCGGCGTCACAGAGGCCGATGAAGGTGTCTCTGGCTGCTCTCTGCGGCTCTGTTGTGCTTTTCTTGTCACTCCACCATTTTTTTTTTATCCATTTCACCCTGTCTTGTATTTTTATCTGGTTAAGAATAGCCACGTATGAGATGGAACATTAATGTTTGACTCTAGGCACTAAGACAGAGCTGTTATTGTTTTGTGTCATTTTTGTAAGGTTATTTATCCGGTTATCATTCACCTGCAGTCATTTTAACTTCCATGCCTTTAGCCCTGCATTATTAAGTCTCACTTCCATTTCATAAAGCAAGGATATTCAATTCAAATTCACAGAGGTCCAATTAGTGAAAATATCCTGCGGTGAAGGATATCATAATGTTGAGTTATTTTTCAGTACCTTGAAGTAACATTGTAGTTCCATCAGCATCTGTATGTAGTAATAGATTGTAGACTAGTAAATAAATCCAGTAGAATTCATTTATTAGTATTTATGCTCAACTTTCAAATAAATAAAATAAGAAAAAAAGGATAATATACATACATTATATTTTCTTATAACAAATGAAATGAAATAAATTTAGTCAGACCTCTGGTATAGATTTAATTTACTATGGGCATGATTTACCAACGCAACAAATAAAGGATACTAAATAGTGTGCACAGTGCAATAGATAGCATGTTTAGTTTGCATGTGTTTTACCAGTGATGTACTAAAAATAAGTGTGTAAATGAAACCAGGTGCAACAGGTGGAGACAGTATTTAAATGAGGGGGTTGTGTCTTAATGGAGAGATGAACGAGCAGAAAGCTGCAAGTACAAAATAACATGTGATCAGCTTCTAGTGGAAGAGGTTAACTAATATATAGAGTTACAACGAGAACAACAAATGACCAGAAAAACTGACATGTGGAGAGTGTTAGTGACTAAGTCAATGCAGTTGTTGAGTGTCTGCGCATCTGTGGCTATTGTGGCTGAGTGAGCACACACTCAACAATCAACTAGTAATGTCTTTTCCAGATGTTAACAGAGTTATCTGAGGTGAGTGACTCCATGTAAAAAAACAAAGTTCATGAGTTCAGTATGCACAGTGGTGTCTCGTGGGGACCTGACTCATGTTTCACAGGTCTTTAATTTTTACATGTCTGTGTTTAGAGGCCCAATGCAGTCAAAATGTTTGCCCCCACAGTTAGAATTATAATTATCCTGAATCTCTGGGAGAACTCTGGTTTGGTCAGATCATTTTTAATCAGGTTTTTTTCTTCCCCCAACACTGGGTGACCCTTTTGACCTCATGATATAGGGGACAAAAAATGACTGGAGTTCTCCTTTAATGTGAGAAGAACATGACAGTTATTTTCCTCCTCTGCATTTCTCCTTTATCTCTTTTTATTCCTTCAATATATCCAGTTCATGCAACAGTAGATACAAAGAAAAACAGGACCAATCTGTTTTAATCTCATTAGTTAATACTGAACTTCATTTTTTTTTCTAATTTATCTTATCTCATTTGCATCGTTTACCTGTTCTCAGATATGGTGAAATACCAAACAAGACTGCACAACACTGACTTTTAGTTGCAAGTTCAGTTCCTAAGATTAGTTCATCTAATTCCAACAAATCCTGGAACTTTTGGTCAAAATGTGACTATAGAAAAGGAAAAGCAGCACATCTAGAGCTGGTGCAGTGTAATGAGGAAGTAAACCACAGGATCAATGTATCATTGATAATGCATTGTCATTAAATTCTAGTTCATATTATTTTATTTTTTCACCATGGCACTGAAGAAGACACTGAAGTAAACCCTGTAGAAACAGTTCAAACACTCATGAATCTCCACAAATTATGGTGTGTGTGTGTGTGTGTGTGTGTGTGTGTGTGTGTGTGTGTGTGTGTGTGTGTGNGTGTGTGTACTAGTGGTGGGGCAGGGGGGTGTCGTCTTCTTAAAATAAGGTCAGGGTGGACTCCCCCTTAATCTTTGCTTTGTTAGACGGCCCCTCCCCTCCCTTTGTGGGCTGCAGACTTCACGTATTTATCTGTTTTGTCCCGTTTCCACTGGTGAGGATTACAACCTGTGTTCCATGCATGTTCACAATAGGGCAGCTTGTTACACTGATATCTTATGGATTGACATTCCACCTTCGAATTGCATTGGTAGAGTTTGAAGTGTCAGTATTCCACTTTTGTCACTTGTTCCGCTCTCGTTGGGGTGAAATCATTTCAACCTGTTTCTCATGAAATTGAGTTACTTTCGAAATTTTTCTAGAATTCTGAACAAGCAAGTTGATACATTTTCAAGAACACTAACATATTAAGCATAAAAAAGCAGATTTATGTTATGGAGAAGACATCATTTCCTCTCAGAGCTGATAAAGAAAACTGTACGAGCAATCACAGCTGACTTTATTTCATTGTATCTTTACTTGAATGCAGTATCTCTTTCTCCTTTTTCATTATCATTCTCGTCGGGAGTCAGCACCTCCAACTTTTTTAGTGTGCTATATGTATTTTTTCTCTTATATAACCCTATCCATAACTGTAATAGCTGTTTTGTAAAAGAAGATTCTGGAAGGCGATGGACAAAATCACCTGAGCCTTTTGCATCCATCAATCCCTATTTATGAGGAAAGGGAAGCACAAAGAGAATTAAAAAAAACAAAAAAAAAAAAAAACAATGACAACAGGTGCACTTTTTTTTGCAAAATTGTTTAAAAATTAAATATTAAAAAAAATAGCAGAAGGGGTGAAACCAGAGCAAAAAATTACAGCTACAAAAACAACAAAATGCTTGACAAACAATTCCAATTCCATATATCTCTTATATATATATATATGTATATATATATATATATATATATA